>JAXIVD010000177.1:147500-222500 GCA_036785275.1 Cancer borealis | reverse complement strand
AAAAAACCGGTGTATGTTTAGATAGTTAAATTGTGATGAACAGATGGACTAAAAAACTGACAGCTACACAAATAGGCAGACTGACAGGTAATCATATGAATTCATACATGCAAACAGGTGGATTAATACTCAGCATACTGATAAAAGTAGACAGACAGATATAGTATGTACTATTAGTAATGACTAACAATCAACTTATATTTACACCCTTACATATTCTAAACTGCATAAGGAAAAGAAAAATATAAATAAGGCAACAGACAACAAAGAAAAAATATCATCACATTAATCTTATACCAGAGATGCAAATTAGTGTATATCACCAGTAGTAGTAGTAGCATGCACATACTCACATACTACTCGTCTATGCCACCGTGCCCATCACCCAAAGGCTCCACCTCTTCCCTTCCCTAATCAGATTACTCATTGGATTGGGTTCTGTCTTCCCCTGTCACTTTATCCTTATCTCTCCTCCTCCTCTTCCTCCTCTTCTTTTATAGTCTGATTCTCTCTCTCTCTCTCTCTCTCTCTCTCTCTCTCTCTCTCTCTCTCTCTCTCTCTCTCTCTCTCTCTCTCTCTCTCTCTCTCTCTCTCTCTCTCTCTCTCTCTCTCTCTCTCTCTCTCTCTCTCTCTCTCTCTCTCTCTCTCTCTCTCTCTCTCTCTCTCTCTCTCTCTCTCTCTCTCTCTCTCTCTCTCTCTCTCTCTCTCTCTCAATATTGTGCTACCAATAATGTTTGCTTTCCTCTTCCTCCTCCTCCTCCTCCTAGATTGCGAAACAAGCCTTACGAAAAACGACTAAAGAAGCTGAACTTTTTCAGTTTATCCAAACGTAGGCTACGAGGGGACCTAATTGAAATATTAAAAGTTTTCGCGGCCTTTACAATATCAACATAGGCGACTATGTAACTACCGATCTCACAAGCACCACTCGTAACAATAGTTTCAAGATCTTTGGTAAGCTTTTTAGATTGAACGAAGCGAAACCCTTTTTCCTAAATAGATTCGTGAATATTTGGAATTCTTTACCAGTACAAATAGTTAACAGCATCACAATTGAATCGTTGAAGGAAAAAAATAGTGAGCCCTTAGTATATTAGTTAACTAAATCGAGTATTTCATTCCTGCGTAATTTTTTCTCTTCAGTGATAGCAATAGCCGTAGATTACTCCTGTTTTCTCACTTTCCTTTACAAATTCCATGATAGTTTGTCCATACTACGTGATATCACTTCCTCTTCCGGCCAGCTTCGGCTGGAGAGAGGGGTAGGTGGGGAGAAGCCTTTCACTTTGCTGTCCTCTTATCTCTATCAAGTAGATATTATAATAGTAGTGTAGCTACATGGACAGCCTTGTTAGGTACAGTACGACTCTTGCTGTCTGATCTTCCTTTATACTCCTTTGTGCTCTTCTTCTTCTTCTTCTTCTTCTTCTTCTTTCTCCTCCTCCTCCTCCTCCTCCTCCTCCTCCTCCTCCTCCTCCTCCTCCTCCGCCTAACTAAGGGATTCATAGTATAGAGTGACTCAGACTGATGGGGGGCTGCAGTTGTTGGTTGTCAGGGTACGGAGAGATCCCTTAATCCGAAGTAAACGAGAATCAAATCTCTACCTGAACAACAGGTGCAGTATGAATCCTACTGGTCTGTATCTACTGCACTAGTTCCCATTTGATATGAGTATACGATTCTGGTAGTCTATTATAGTATAGTATAGCATAGTATAGTATCCTCCTCTATTTTTCATTTTTTTAAATAATGTTTCACACTTTCCTCTAAAATTCCATGTAGTTTTTCTATACTACATGGTATCACTTATTTTCCTGCCAGCTTCGGCTGGAGGGATGGATGGGAGGGGAGGAGCCTTCCACTGTACTATCTTTTCTCTAATTCAAGTAGTTAGTGTAGAGTAGTTATAACAAACAGCCTTCGCAGGGATCTTAGGGTCTGTTGCTGTTTGTGTTCCCTTGTATTCGCTTGTATTCCTCCTCCTCCTCCTCCCCCTTCTCCTCCTTTTGGTTGAATAACTTCTTTTATCATTATATTTTTAACGTGTACCATGAAAGCAAATTAGTGAATGTCATATATCAGAATTTCCAAAAAGGCTTTTGATAAAGTTCCCCATAAACGATTGTTTAACAAGCTACTGACATGGGGAGGCGGTGGTCCAGTGGCTAGCGGTCGGACATAGCAGCTCAGTTATATGCGCGAGGAGCTTCCGCTGGCAGCATGAGCCTAAGAAGAAACAAAGCGTCACTTTAAAAAAAATCTGACCCGCGCTACTAACGGGTGAAGGCCAACCATCTAAGGTCTCCCCGAAGCCTACCGGCGCTATGGGTAAAAAGAATAAAATTATTCACAATTGGTATCACATTTCTACTAGCATTTGCTTATGATCGTGCATTATCGTGGTGCCTTCGTAGAAAACTCGCACAACTCGGTCGTCCAGTCTTTCCTGCACCACACTTGACTATGGTATATTGTTACAGGGATGTTATGATTGTAAAATCTACGTTCTTCACATCTGGATAGGTTCTTATCCGGAATGTAGAAATTAAAAGCGTTTACATCAGTGACCAAAACATTTGTGTCATTCACGAACACGTTTAGAGGCGTCTTATTTGGATAGAGGGAGGTGCGCATGCACAAGATAACTTTTTTGAAGCAGCGGCAGAGACACCACCTTCACCGCCAGTCTCCACAAGTTCTTAACGCACTACTAGCTAGCAGTATCTCGTCTCCTGCCTGTATCTTGTTCCCTTTTATCAATAGTCCTTCTTAACCTAACTCTATAATCCTCCGTGGCTACCCTGACGCTAAGTTTATTTAATTATTATCCTTATATAATATTTCAATGCGCTTCCTTAACAAAAGACGAATGTGAGGGCGGAGCTACAGCCTCTTGAATGAGCGGAGTTATGGCCTCTTGGAGCAAAGCTCATTTCCTCTTACCTCGATAAAGCATTATTATTTATTTACTTCATTGCTTCTACTATGTTTTTACCTTGGAGGAAGTATAGAAGGAGCGGCCCTGTCCCATACCGCTCTACAGCGGGAAGTGAAGCCGAGTGGGCGTAGCCTATCTGGTGGGCGGAGTATACAATTCAACCCAAAACATTGGGAAAGTTTAAGGGAGAGTCGTGCGTTAAAGTTTTCATTTTTGCTTTGATTCCTCAATATATCATGTGAATAGTAATTATTAATTTGTTTGAACGGATACAGCATGAAATGAACTTACAGGATTGAGTGAAAAAACTGAGAAAATTGTCTTCCTTTATTCTTTACACTATGAAAAGTAAATATATACTCACGCCTCCTCGCAAGGATTATCTGTAAATCTTGCTCGTTTATCATCTATACTGAGCATCTACTAAACTTATCATTTCTGAAACTGACTTATATACCCTTCCATGTAGAGCTTCTATGATATACTATATATAAAAAAAGAAAAAAAGTACACAGTAGTCTTGAGAAAAGAAAAAACCCGCCTATGCGGATGTCGGTAGATCGCCAATTATTCATGTTACCTTCTGATCATATAGTATATATATATATATATATATATATATATATATATATATATATATATATATATATATATATATATGTATATATATATATATATATATATATATATATATATATATATATATATATATATATATATATATATATATACTTATATCATAGTGTTATATATATATATATATATATATATATATATATATATATATATATATATATATATATATATATATATATATCATATAGTGTTTTATATATATATATATATATATATATATATATATATATATATATATATATATATATATATATATATATATATATATATATATATATATATCATATAGTGTTGTGTGTATATATATATATATATATATATATATATATATATATATATATATATATATATATATATATATATATATATATATATATACACAACACTATGATATATATATATATATATATATATATATATATATATATATATATATATATATATATATATATATATATATATATATATATATATACACAACACTATGATATATATATATATATATATATATATATATATATATATATATATATATATATATATATATATATATACATATATATAGATGACGTTAGTGGAGGCCCTGGAATGACTTTAGGGCCCCATGCAAAAAGGGAACCAAAATAGTCAGGCAATCTAATGTTTCAATTGAAAAAAATAATAAAGGTAAAAGTGCAGAATAAGGCCTTCTGCCCTTTCTTTTTTCTCTCCTTCCCTACATACTATACATAGTGTACTCAACACATCTGAACCAAACCTAACTTAACCTAATCATAACCTAACAGTAACCTAACCTAACTTAACCAACCTAACATAACATAACCTAGCTTCAAAGACGTTTTGCGAGGTTAATATTGATTTACCCCGCCTGAAACCGTAAGAACATAATAAAATAAGGAAGCTACAAAAGGCCTTGAGGCCTGCACTAGGTAGTTCCTGTTAATCTTAACCCCCTTATTACCTACACCCATCTCTCATCCGCATCCATGAAGTCTAGTCTTCTCTTAAAACTCCCTATTGTCTTTGCACTAACTACCTGCTGACTTAGTCTGTTCCAATCATCTACCACCCTATTTGTAAACCAATTTCTGCCCATTTCTTTATTAAATCTACATTATTCTAGTTTGTAACCGTTATTTCTTGTTCTATTCTGACTACTGATTGTAAGAACTTTTCCTACATCCCGCTTATTAAAACCTTCACAGATGGGTTGAGTACACTATGTAGAGTATGTAGGGAAGGAGAGAAAAAGAAAGGGCAGAAGGCCTCATTCTGCACTTTTACCAAAAAAGTTTATGGGAATCAGAAGAGCCAATGATTGCCTCCCATAACTCGACATCCTTATCCAAGACTTTTTGCAGAATTTTTCAAGGTTTTGAGAAATTACAATGTGTTAATATTGATTATGAAGATACAAGGAACTATATAGTCCAGTAATTTGATAACTATTTGCTTGTGTAAGTCATAACTGTCAAAGTGAATATTGTAGCAGAGAAATTTGTATCAAACACGGCAAGATTTATCACATTTGTGACTTTTAATAGTCAATAGTATATGTTCACTGCATATATGCATTACTTAAATTTGATTTATTTGCATGTAGATCTCACATAAGATAAATTGTGCGTAAAAATATGAAGACAACTCGTCATTACGATTTCCCGCAAATTTTGGCGCGCTCATGATCTAACCCAGTTTTCTAGCATTTCATACAATGATTGGCCGTGAAAATCTCTACACCTTACCGGTGAAATAATATTTCTCCATCCTCACTTCTCCTGGTGCAGCCATAGGCCGAACAAGCCGGCATAACGACAAATTATTGAGGTGGGTGAGTGTCGGAGCTCTCTCTAGTCAGCAGAGCAATGTTTTGGGTTGACTTGCATAGGTGGGCGGAGCTTATAGCGGCTTCACTCGTGTGACGTCATGGCCTCTCCTGTTATAGTTCCTCCAAGGTTTTTATATCCTAATTCACACGTAATAATGATGTTATTAAATTATAATGGTGTTTATAGTGTATAAAAGCTGCTATATTTTTTATTTTTATTTGTAACGATACATCGATATATTCATGGGCGCGTTCAGCGAGATGGGGGGGTACAGATTTTGCCCGCTGAACGATATTGGACACTAGCGACGTCGCTGTTTTTTTTTTTTTTTTTTTTTTTTTTCATGCTGAGATAATCAGGCGGCTAATCAGCTGATTGAGCCAACATGGCGGCGCACCCTCTTCGTGATAAATATTATAGCACAAATATACACTGATGATGAAACTGATCTGATGTTTAATGGGAAGAAACAGACTACAATGAAAATAGAAAATGGAATAAAACAAGGGTGCAATGGATCAACGCTACTCTTTCTTCTAGTAACATGAAATTATAAGGAGAATTGGTTTCAAAAATGAGAAATTCACAATACCAATACTTTACTATGCAGACGATGGGCTACTACTCTCCCAAACAATAGAAGCCAAAGAAAATATCAAGCTGATACAAGAGATAGCCAAGGAATATGGACTCAACATTAACAAAGAAAAGAGCAGTATTTTAATTTTTAATGACAAGCAACAACCTGAAAGCATAGAGAACATAAAAGTATCTACAAGTATGACATACCTAGGAATAAAGATTATCAATAAGAAAAGATGCTTCACAGATTTTAAGAAAGAAAGACTATCAAAGGCTAGAAAATTATCAAATATGACTTATAGCATCGTAGCACGGAGTTGTAACAGATTAATGGTTGGAAAAAGCTATTGGAAAGGACTAGGGCTGGCTACAGTACTATATGGAGCAGAACTATTAGAATTTACAGAAAAGGACCTAAGTACATTACAAACAGTAGAAAACTCAGTCTATAGAACAATACTACAAGTCCCTACATATACAGCTAATAGTGCTCTGAGAGGAGAGGTGGGAGCCACATCCAGCAAAGCCAGAGATATAAAAATAAAGTTCCTGTTTGTTAAGCACCTATTGCAAGAAAATAGAAACCAATTAATAAAAGAAATCTTTCAAGTAGAATATGAAGAAGGGATAAACCCATGGATCAAAACACTAAAAAAATATATGAGATTTGGGCTTCAAAATAACAGAAATTGAATACAGTAAAAAGGATAACATTATAAGAAAAGTTAAAGAATGAGACACCAAGAAATGGCTACAAGATATGGAGAATAAGTCCACCCTAAAACTATATAGAGACTATAAAAAGAACATAAAAGAAGAACAGTGGATTGACAACACAGAAGATTCAAAACTACTAGTAAGAGGAAGGATTAATACGTTAAACCTGAATTGGAGAAATAGACACCAAGGAAAAAGTGAACAGTGCCCAACATGTGAATGTGAAATAGAAACTTTAGAACACTTCCTAATCGAATGAAACCATTATACTAATGTACCGAGGGTCAGACGTTGGTTTACGAACAGAAAACGAATATAAAAATAATGGACAACTTTAATGATGAATAAAATAAATAAAGTACTCGCTATATCCGTGGTGGTGCTCTTACAAATGCTTATCCACCCTTAGCGACACAAACAAACATATACCTTAACACAAATACTCCTATTCTATCCTACCTAACTATACGTGAGGGAACTGATGGAAAACGACCAAAATACACTCACGCCACAAATATTGTTTGAGAGTCACTGGGTCCTTCTGGCCGTCGTCCTTGTTTGAGAGGCAACTCCACATGCAGCCTTCGTCAAACACCAACCGAAAGTCAGTCTTTTGCTGGTCCTCTCGGCAGCTGTATCCGGGAGGACAATTTACTGTTAGATATTAATCTTAATGTTTTTTCAAGTGTGGCAAGGCTTTTAGGAACACTGAAGGCTTACCTGTCTGGAGCGGGGTCACGGAACACTAGTGACTGACCTTCCGCCCAGACCGGTATATATATATCCTCAGTTCCAGTGACGTCACGCGTTTTTTCCATCATCCTCTTTCGCTAGTAGTACCTACTCTAACCATAACAAGGTATCTTAACGAGCGTCGAGAATACGAGGATTTACCGGTGATTCCGCAAAGGAATCACCGTAATGATAGTTGGCCCGTTGTACTCGGTACACGGCTTTCCTCTTTAAAAAAAATAAATCCTCGTATTCTCACACTCGTAAGAACATGAGTTTATATATTATCAACACAAGTCGGGACCAGTCTTCTTCTTCTTCTTCTTTCTTCTTGTCTCTATGCAAGACTTCCGAGTCAGACGTGACTCGACCTCCTGGTCGGAATAGGTGAAGCCAACTCCCACCAGTCCTGGCAAACTGAGCAGAGTGGTGATCCTCAGCGGGGCTTCACCAAGCCTTCGTCCGTGGGGGGGTAACATCCAGGTCCTTTCCCTGGGGCAGAGTCCAGAGCCTTTAAAGCACGGGTCAGAGAGATGGAGGAGGAAGCCGAGAAGATCCGCCAGATCCAGTCAGAAGTGGACAAGCAGATGAGTCTTGGCTCTCCACCAGGGGCAGCAGGCGCCACTTCACCTCTCAACATGTCCCTGGAAGAAAAGATGGAGGTGGATGCACGGTCAATCTATGTGGGCAATGTGGACTATGGAGCCACAGCCGAGGAGCTTGAGCAACACTTCCATGGGTGTGGGGCAGTGAACCGGGTCACCATCCTATGCAACAAGTATGACGGCCATCCTAAGGGCTTTGCATACATTGAGTTTGCTGAGAAAGACCCCGTCGAGGATCTTACGAGCGTCGAGAATACGAGGATTTACCGGTGATTCCGCAAAGGAATCACCGTAATGATAGTTGGCCCGTTGTACTCGGTACACGGCTTTCCTCTTTAAAAAAAATAAATCCTCGTATTCTCACACTCGTAAGAACATGAGTTTATAAATTGAAACGTCGGATGAGTGTTGACGCGGGAGTTAGGGATATTAACTTATACGTGAGGGCGACTATGGTGGTGCCAAATACACACTCCTCCACTTCGAGGGTGGACGAGGCAGTTACTACTACAACCATCATTACAACCACCCACCACCTCTCTGTCAACGGCGACACAATCCCACCACTGCCACCACTGTACCGAGGGTCAGACGTTGGTTTACGAACAGAAAACGAATATAAAAATAATGGACAACTTTAATGATGAATAAAATAAATAAAGTACTCGCTATATCCGTGGTGGTGCTCTTACAAATGCTTATCCACCCTTAGCGACACAAACAAACATATACCTTAACACAAATACTCCTATTCTATCCTACCTAACTATACGTGAGGGAACTGATGGAAAACGACCAAAATACACTCACGCCACAAATATTGTTTGAGAGTCACTGGGTCCTTCTGGCCGTCGTCCTTGTTTGAGAGGCAACTCCACATGCAGCCTTCGTCAAACACCAACCGAAAGTCAGTCTTTTGCTGGTCCTCTCGGCAGCTGTATCCGGGAGGACAATTTACTGTTAGATATTAATCTTAATGTTTTTTCAAGTGTGGCAAGGCTTTTAGGAACACTGAAGGCTTACCTGTCTGGAGCGGGGTCACGGAACACTAGTGACTGACCTTCCGCCCAGACCGGTATATATATATCCTCAGTTCCAGTGACGTCACGCGTTTTTTCCATCATCCTCTTTCGCTAGTAGTACCTACTCTAACCATAACAAGGTATCTTAACGAGCGTCGAGAATACGAGGATTTACCGGTGATTCCGCAAAGGAATCACCGTAATGATAGTTGGCCCGTTGTACTCGGTACACTAATATTAGGTTAAACTTTACTTTCATGAGGGAAATGCATCACATAAGAAATGAAGACAAACTTAAAAACATATTAGCTTTTGATACTAACATAACTCTACAGGAAATAGAAATCAGAAAAAAATTTATGAAAGTACTCTGGACTGAAAGAAGAAAAATACAACAACAAATAAACTGAAACAGTGAAAGTGAAAGTATAAGGTCAAAACAACAGTGGGAGCCGAAGACAAGGCAAATCCCACGAACACTGCTGGACTGGAATGGACTGGACTGGGCACCTTTATCGCCGTAGAAAAAACTTGCTGATTAACATATAAAGAGTCTGGAGCAATTATAGCCGCAGTAAATGCAGTATTTAGGTGGCAAGAAGATGTGAAGAGATAAAAGAAGCCATAATCTCTTGTGAGCGTAGTGATATAGCGTAGGTGATCGTGTGGCTGGTAAATTTTTAGCTCTCCCAATGCACTTGGATGTAAATAACACACTTTTCGTATAAAAAAAAATCCATTTCGAACGATTTTGACATTGATTTTCGTCGCAAATGCATATCTAATAAGACATCCTCATCAACACCCAACAATTCTGGGGACCTGTGGGAATGCGGGTTTCTTGGGGGAAGACAAAATACAATGATTGTCAGTAAATAGTTTGTTATTTCTGCATAACTACTGCTTCGACGATATCGATATAAATATGAAGTCGTACATACTATACATCTAGTGTACTCAACACGTCTGTAAAGATTTCAGGCGGTTATGTTATGGGGTATAATTTTACATCTTCACCATTATGGAGTCTGTATACGAAATAAAATGTCTGCAATTCGTCCAACTCCCTACTCTTGCTCATAGAGAACATTGGAAGACGAACCAGTCTGTTTTTTGGACAAAGCAATTTTTTCCTGATAGAGTTTTGTGTTTTGAATAAATGATGTTTGTTTGTTATGCAATGCATTTTTTCCCAAAGGTAAAAATTGCCACAAAAAAGTTAAATTAATTCAAAACCATCAAAATCAATAAGAAAAAAATATTTTAAGCAAACCTAATTAAACCCAACCTAACCTAAGCAAACATAATCAAACCAAACCTAACCTATCTGAACAAGTATCTGAGGTTGAATTTGTAGTGCATTATAAAGATAACGAGATATCGAGTGGGTCATCTTACGAATCTTTACCTGGTTTGGTTAAAGAAGGTTAGATTTAGTTAGGTTAGTCTTACTTAGATTTGCTTAGGTTAGATTAGTTTTAATTAGGTTTGTTTACGTTTACTGAAAGAAATTTTTCTCCTATTGATTTTGATGGTTTCGAATTAATCTGACTTGTGGCAATTTTTACCTTGAGGGAAAAAAAATGCTTGGCATAACAAACAAACATCAGATTAATTAAAAACACATCACAATCTATCAGAAAAAAATTGCTTTGTCAAAAAAACAGACTGGGTTGTCTTAGGAATCTTTCCCTAAACCTAACATAACATAACATAAATTAACCAAAACCCTAACCTACATTGACAAATATCAGAATCTTGTTAAAATGAAACTAAACTTTACTTTTCGAAGAGATCTTACAGAAAACATTGAATATCTCACAAACTAAGAATTTGCAACGGAATTTGGATTAAGAAAACCTTATCAAAATGCAATAGGTAATACAAAAGTACAACCCTGAATTCTCTAGAGCATTCTGATGAAGATGTAAATTAATGCTAGTTAGGTTACGTTAGGTTATGGTTAGATTAGGTTTGGTTAGGTACGGTTTGGCTTGATTAGTTCGGTTATATAAGCTTTATATATTTCACTACCCAAAAGTTAGGCATTTTACTTTAGATTTTTTTTCCTGATTGTCATATTATAGCCTGAATTTAGGTATATTTCTCGAAGTCAATTGCTCGACAGTAAATTGCTCAAGAAATAATTTCTCGAACTATCAATTGCTCGACAGTAAATTGCTTAAGAAAATAACCTAACCTAACCAAAATAAAAATGTATCCGTTCTTGATTCTAACTTTTCAATTAACAATAAGTTTTTTTTTTTTTATGAGCTTTATATTTCATATTGTTTTCTAAGTGGCAATAGTAGGATTATGTGACCCAGAAGGTGGTTCCAGCATTGTACCTCATTCTTGGCAACTCACCCAGTGTTTTCAGGTGTCCAAACCATCTGAATATTCATATTAAATTATTGTTGTAATTTACTTAAAAAATAGTCTTTTTAGGTAAACATGATAGAAAACCAAGAAAATTTATTGACTTGTAAAATACAATAGATTAGATCTTAGATTATAAACAAACATTCAAGACATAAACCCATATACATCAATGAATACAAGTATGTAGAAAACTATGTACGTACATGTTTGGGAGACTGCACTGTGTAAAAATTGAAAATGAAAGTAGTTGAGGAATAATATGGAGATAACATTAGTGTTTTCTCCCGAGGTTATTACTTACATGTCAGATATAATTAAGGTGTTTCTCTAGCAAGTCTTATTTTATATCACCTCTGTCTGTATGTAGACAGTTAGGTACAGTAGGTGTTGTGTTATCAATAGTCGGGTTTTAGGGCGTTTCTTGACCATCTGTTGTAAGACCAATTCCTGATTACCGAGACGGCAATGTTAAACTGTCTTACTTCATCATATACACGAATGTATTGACTTCACTGTCTTAATTACTTATTCTACAACTTCAAAAGATCTTAGTGTATTGTTCCTGGGTGAACCTCAGTCTCTGACAGATCAGAAACTTAGCTTAAACGTCTCCGACAGTGGAAATCTAAAAATCTGCGGCTAAAATGTAAACAAACAATCTACCAGTTTCAGTCCAAGTCCCCTCGGCACATGCTCTGAGACCATAGTGATGTGTAGCGATGATATCGATGCCATCGCTACGAAACGCGGCGTTATGATTGGCTGACCTCGGCTCATGATCGATGCGGGTGTCGCTACCGAACGCGGGGGAAGTTAATCTACCGAGCCAAACATGACATAACATGATTGTTATGTACGATAATGCATCATATTTATCTTTTCTAAATATCCAATAACAGCATTTGCCTTGTCTTCTTTTACTATTAAATAAATACAGTAATATATATTATTATATTTTATGCAGTTTTTCTTACCTAATAACGCCTGGAATTTATTCCAAAATATATCCTGATATGAAACTACACATGCCCCGCCCTCCTCCCCAAGGTTAGAGGCCAACATGTCGCTATTTAAGGCCTCTTCTATTTGCGTGAATCCGTTTCAGATCACTGAATCTGGGTGGGGCTTGGCCGCTCTGGGCGGGACTTAGCCGCGAAATTGTGTTCTATTTACCATCTTAACCCGTGATCTGTAACAGATTCCTGAATCCGTCGAATCTGATTTGAGGCCTCTTCTATTTGTTCTCAATAATCTACTCCGGATTCTGCTCGGAATCCGAATCCGTTTTGGATTAATTGGGTGCAAATAGAACACCAGAATCTGTTTTAGATTCGCTGTATCAAAACAATAACAATGAGAGGCCAGTCGCTGCCCAGCCGTCACACTAGTCACTTCTCCGAGGAAGTGTTGAGAGTTACAACTTTCATTTCCTGATGCATTTAGGGTGACAGTGGCATCCCTAATTATCACCAACCTGCTTATTGTACAATAAAAAATCTTTATATAACTAAATGTGTTATTGAAAACACAATTAGATTCTTGAAAAGTAGATTCAAGTCTGATGAACCTCAAGGTTAACCTTGACAATGTTACACCTATTATTTCTTTACAAATACTGCTCCACCTCTTTATTATAAATATACTATACATAGTGCACTCAACATATCTGTGAAGGTTTCTGGCGGTGCTCACCATTTTTTTACCTCGCAAAACTTCTTTGAAATTATGATAGGTTATGTTAGGTTGGTTAAATTATGTCAAGTTATGGTTATGTTGAAGTTGTTAAGTTACGGTTATGTTATGGTTAGGTTCGATTATATAAGATTTTTTACATTTTATCACCCGGAAGTTAGGGTTCGCAAATTAGTTTTTTGGGGGATTTGGGTATTAAAATGTAAAATTCTTATGTAACCGAACCTAACTGAACCGCACCAAACCTAACTTAACATAACCATAACATAACTGCAAACTAACCTAACAACCTTAACCTAACCATAACTTAACCTAACTTAACCAACATAACATAACTTCAAAGACGTTTTGGGAGGTAAATAATGGTAAACACCCCCTAAAACCTTCACAGATGTGTTGATTACACTATGTATAGTATGTAAGACTTCATGTATATAATAAAGAGGTGGAGCAGTAGTTGTAAAGAAATACCTCTTATTTTTATATATGTCTAATCTGTAGTGCCTATAGGCTTTCTCTGGTTAGGTTAGATTTGGGTAAAACTTTACTTTTACATCCAGCCAAAAAACTTTACATTCCCACATGTCCTCATGTTTATTGGGAGAAGGTGGGGAATGGGGATATCTTATTAACTATTTATTTGGGACGATAATGAGTGTCAGAATCATTTGTGTATATCAATGTAGAGTAGAGCTTCCCCTTAACCAAAATAAACTGGGGATATCTTATTTAACTATTCATATGCTACGGTTATACATATTTTTGCAAACATTTATGCAGAATTTTTGTACCATTTAATCTCTTTCACGTACAAGTAAATTGTTTTCTTGGGAGTATATATCAAAATTCAAAGAAAATAAATAACCCGGTTAGAGGCTGCTGTTATATTTCCTTCGTTTCTGGTATTCATCACCATTATTATACAATTTTAAGCCTACAGTAGTATTTCTGAAACATTTTTCTACCACTTAATATCTTTCTCGTATATATACACTGTTTTTATTGGAGGTATATATTAATAATAGATTCCGAGAAGAGGCTGCTGTTATATATCTAATTTGTTTTTGATATTCATCACCACTATTATACAATTCTGTGCCTACAGTAACATTTCTACAATATTTCTCTACCGCTTACTATCTTCCTCGTATATATACACTGTTTTATTGGAGGTATATATCAATATTAACTTCTGAGAAGAGGCTGGCTCAGGCTGGTGCAAAAAACCCGCGAACGAGTGTCGTCTGCTATAACCCACCTCCCAGATCAGATTCGACGGATTCAGGAATCTGTTACAGATCACGGGTTAAGATGGTAAATAGAACACGATTTCGCGGCTAAGCCCCGCCCAGAGCGGCCAAGCCCCACCCAGATTCAGTGATCTGAAACGGATTCACGCAAATAGAAGAGGCCTTTGGGAGGTGGGTTATAGCAGACGACACTCGTTCGCGGGTTTTTTGCACCAGCCTGAGCCAGCCTCTTCTCAGAAGTTAATATTGATATATACCTCCAATAAAACAGTGTATATATACGAGGAAGATAGTAAGCGGTAGAGAAATATTGTAGATATGTTACTGTAGGCACAGAATTGTATAATAGTGGTGATGAATATCAAAAACAAATTAGATATATAACAGCAGCCTCTTCTCGGAATTTATTATTAATATATACCTCCAATAAAAACAGTGTATATATATATATACGAGAAAGATATTAAGTGGTAGAAAAATGTTTCAGAAATACTACTGTAGGCTTAAAATTGTATAATAATGGTGATGAATACCAGAAACGAAGGAGATATAACAGCAGCCTCTAACCGGGTTATTTATTTTCTTTGAATTTTGATATATACTCCCAAGAAAACAATTTACTTGTACGTGAGAGATTAAATGGTATAAAAATTCTGCATAAATGTTTGCAAAAATATGTATAACCGTAGCATATGAATAGTTAAATAAGATATCCCCAAAGTTTATTTTGGTTAAGGGGAAGCTCTACTCTACATTGATATACACAAATGATTCTGACACACCCGGTGGTCTAGTGGTTAGGACGCTCGCCTCACAAGCGAGAGGTCGCGGGCTCGATCCCCGCGCCGGGTAGGAGACATATGGATTAAGTCTCTTATAAGTGTGTGGTCCCTGTTCACCAAACAGTTATGAGGTACCTGATCTCAGACGGGGTTTGTGACCCGCTTTCAGGGGGGAGAAAACAAATCTCCCATAAATAAAAAATATACGGCCTCCTGGCTAGTACAATGGTAGCGCGCTGGTCTTGCATTCGCTAGGTCGGCAGATCGGGTCTCCGCCCGGGCTTGTGATGCTAAGTTGTTTACTGGGAGGAACTGCTGTGGTCGGGCACCACAGTGGTGCAGCGGTGGTCCACCATGGCTGTGAGGCATAGACCTCTAAACAGAAACCAAATAAAATAAAATAAAATAAATAAACTCATTATTGTCCCAAATAAATAGTTAATAAGATATCCCCATTCCCCATCTTCTCCCAATAAACATGAGGACATGTGGGAATTTAAGGTTTTTTGGCTGGATGTAAAAGTAAAGTTTTACCCATATCTAACCTAACCAGGGAAAGCCTATAGGCGCTACAGATTAGACATATAAAAATAAGAGGTATTTCTTTACAACTACTGCTCCACCTCGTTATTATATACATGAAGTCTTACATACTATACATAGTGTACTCAACACATCTGTGAAGGTTTTAGTGGGTACTTACCATTATTTACCTCGCAAAACGTCTTTGAAGTTATGTTATGTTTGTTAAGTTAGGTTAAGTTATGGTTAGGTTAAGGTTGTTAGGTTAGTTTGCAGTTATGTTATGGTTATGTTAAGTTAGGTTTGGTGCGGTTCAGTTAGGTTCGGTTACATAAGATTTTTACATTTTAATACCCAAACCCCCAAAAAAACAAATTTGCGAACCCTAACTTCCGGGTGATAAAATGTAAAATATCTTATATAATCGAACCTAACTGAACCTAACCATAACATAACCGTAACCTAACAACTTCAACATAACCATAACTTGACATAATCTAACCAATCTAACATAACCTATCATAATTTCGAAGAAGTTTTGCGAGGTAAAAAATAGTGAGCACCGCCAGAAACCTTCACAGATATGTTGAGTACACTATGTATAGTATATTTATAATAAAGAGGTGGAGCAGTATTTGTAAAGAAATAATAGGTGTAACATTGTCAAGGTTAACCTTGAGGTTCATCAGACTTGAATCTACTTTTCAAGAATCTAATGGTGTTTTCAATAACACATTTAGTTATATAAAATTTTTTTATTGTACAATAAGCAGGTTGGTGATAATTAGGGATGCCGCTGTCACCCTAAATGCATCAGGAAATGAAAGTTGTAACTCTCAACACTTCCTCGTAGAAGTGACTAGTGTGACAGCTGGACAGCGACTGGCCTCTCATTGTTATTGTTTTGATCCAGCGAATCCTAAACAGATTCTGCTGTTCTACTTGCACCCAATTAATCCAAAACAGATTCGGATTCGGAGCAGAATCCGGAGTAGATTATTGAGAACAAATAGAAGAGGCCTTTACTACAACTTTCCTAATATATTTCAATTATTATGCTTGTTTTTTTTATTTTTATATCAAAACCAACATATATAATATAAATCTTATGTATTAAACCTACTGTAATGGTCTCAAACATCTTACTTTCCTCTAATTTATTCGAAATATATTCCGTTGAGTGTCTTTAGTAGAGGATGTTGGATGTTGCTGTGCCCTGATTGGATATTTGATCACAGGGCAAATGCAGAAATTCGTATTTTGGTTGGATTTGCCATAATTTGCTCAGATTTTGCTATTCATCAAGTCGACTTGACATTACATGTAAGCGCCTTTGATCACAGGGCAAATGCAGAAAATCGTATTTTTGTTGGATTTGCCATAATTTGCTCAGATTTTGCTTTTTATCAAGTCGTCTTGACATTACATGTAAACGCCTTAAGTCCCTGTGACCACAGGAAAGAGCTGGTAACAATACAATTAACACAGGGTGAGTAGGAACTATAGTAGTACTTTCAGGAGTATGTGTAAGAAGTTAGCAGTGTGTTAAGGAGAAAATATGATATATCCTTTACAGACACCAAAAAGGCAATAAAGCCAAATAGTATAAACCAGTTTTTGTCGTCCACGGTTTCGAAGATCGTCTTCGGTAAACCCATCATTCCCGCCTGGCGCATTTTTGTCGTCCACTTTCGGCTTGGAGGATATGAAGACAGTACTAAGCCGAGGAGACCAGGGCCCGTATTCTACATAGTTATATAGACCATAACTATCGGTCATAGCTAACAGAATTTATGACAGTCAGTCATATGGTCGACCATAAGTCGTCGGTCATATCTCATTCACCCTCTGTCCCTAGAACGCACGCTCACAAATTATCAACTTTAAATATATGGAGTAAAATAGGTTCTTGGCATTATTTTCTTATATTTAAATTGTTTTGACTTCATACTACGACAGTTAGTTAGACACAGTAAAATAGGAATTAGTTTTGAGAGAATGCGCTGCAACGTGCTTCCAGCCTCCCATTGTTTGCACACTATTCAACGGAAGCAAGTTGCAGTGCAAAACTGCTCTGGAGGTGTACTTGGGGACCAGGTTTCAGTTTGGATCCCGTGAAAACACCGACAAACAGGAAATATGGCGGCCCAGAGCGAGTAAATAGTGACTTATTTGAGTAAAATATGCTGAGCTTTACCCTGATTAATGGCAGTAATGTCATGAAATGAGTATGTGGCGTACTATCTATAATGGCACAGCTTACAGTTACGGCAGCCGTACCTAAGTGCTAAGTGAACCAAACCGTATCTAACCAATCCTTTCATAACATAACATAACATAAGCCATAGACTACACTATACTTGACTGGACACTCGAAATCTGGCCTTTTGCAAACCCGTCCTACGGCAGATTTTTAGAAAAATAAAATAAAATACTTAGAATTAAGATAGGAACCTCAAATAAAAAGCAAACACTTCAGAGTGTTGTAAAGAATATGTTTATGAGCAACAAAAACAAATTAGTCAACATACGTCATCGGTGGGCGACAACTATTGAATCCTAAGAAACCAAGAAAAACAAAATTTCCAATAAATTCCAGGAATATTGGAATTTCAATCTGAAAACACTTACATGCATAGCCCATTTAGTCTATATTAATATGCAATACCATAGAATACACCATACGTGACTGTGCACTCGAAATTGGGTCTTCCGCAAATGGGTACTGAGGTGATTTTTTTTGTTTTATTTGAATAAAATACTTAAAATCATCATAGAAACCTCAAACAAAAAGCAAACACCTCAGAGTGATGTGAAGAATATATTTATGAGCAACAAAAACAAATTTGTCAACATACATCATCGGTGGGCGACAATTATTCAATCCTGACACCAATAAAAAAAAAAAATTTGCAATAATTTCCAGGAATATTGGAATTTCAATCTGAAAACACTTACATGCATAGCCCATGTAATCTATATTAATATGCAATACCATAGAATACACCATACGTGACTGTGCACTCGAAATCGCGTCTTTCGCAAATGGGTGCTGAGGCGATTTTTTGTTTGTTTTATTTGAATAAAATACTTAAAATCATCATAGAAACCTCAAACAAAAAGCAAGCACCTCAAAGTGATGTGAAGAATATGTTTATGAACAACAAAAACAAATTAGTCAACATACGTCATCGGTGGGCGACAATTATTCAATCCTAAGACACCAATAAAAACACCATATTTGCACTAATTTCACCCAAGGACATCCTGCACAGGTACCCCGAGAAGTGCCATGTAGCTGCCGCAAGCAGATCTTCTGGCGGTTCAGGGTCCAGATCAGAGAGCTCTCCAATCAACATCTGAACCACCCGATTGTCCTCCATGACCAGCTGCTCCCTGGCGGTCTGTATCTCCTCTGCCACCTCCTCCAAGGTGTATTGAGAAAGGCACACCAGGTTGACACGCCTGACGATGGCCTCATTCTCAAAGAATTGGCGTACTTGCGTCCAGAGAGACACAAGTCACTGTCTTGCAGGGAGAGAAATATCTTTGTTGCACAGAAAAAAAAACACTGTCTGCAGTAGCAGTAAGTATAACTCCCTTGGAAAAAAGCACAAATCACTGTCTTGCAGGGAGAGAAATATCGTTATTGCACAGAAAAATAAAACACTGTCTGCAGTAGCAGTAAGTATAACTCCCTTGCAGAAAAGCACAAGTCACTGTCTTGCAGGGGGAGAAATATCTTTGTTGCACAGAAAAAAAAAACACTGCAGTAGCAGTAAGTATAACTCCCTTGAAAAAAAGCACAAGTCACTGTCTTGCAGGGGGAGAAATATCTTTGTTGCACAGAAAAAAAAACACTGTCTGCAGTAGCAGTAAGTATAACTCCCTTGAAAAAAAGCACAAGTCACTGTCTTGCAGGTGGAAAAATATCTTTATTGCACAGAAAAATAACACTGTCTGCAGTAGCAGTAAGTATAGCTCCCTTGAAGAAAAGCACAAGTCACTGTCTTGCAGGGGGAGAAATATCTTTGTTGCACAGAAAAAAAACAGTCTGCAGTAGCAGTAAGTATAACTCCTTTGAAGAGAGAGACAAATCACTGGCTTGTAAGACGCAGTCATTATCTCCCCCATCACCTATTTTTTCTGCCCCTGGAGCTTCTGCCTTTTCATTTGGTCATGGCTTCTAGTATCCCTCACACAGTCGCCGGTGGTCTGGCGTTTGGAGGGCAACTTGGCGTGAACATCAGAGTTTGTATCCCTGCACAAGTTGGAGCCAAAACCATTGAAAAGGTTGCCATCCACGACGGGGAGAATCTTGGTGATTACATTGTGTCCATTACAGCACTGTGTCACCTCAAACTCTGGGAACTTCCTGGCCAAACCAACAAAGATCTGCAGGAATGTGTCCTTATGGTTGTCACAACCAAAAAACCTGAAATAAAATGTGAATGTTAGCACATTACAAGTGAACAAAAAATTATACAAATAAAAATAAAAAACATCCGAAAAAAAAAGAATAATTCAGAAGTACAATTAAATTTATAAATTAATAGATTAATTCCTATAGTTATATTACCTACTAGTCTGTAGCATCTATTCGTTCGAAGGATGTAAAAAAAAAAAAAACTAATGCATGTGTGTATGCACTCACACAGCAAGATAATGGCATTTAAACATATTAAATATGTATGTATGTATGTATGTATGTATATACCGATGTATGTATATACAAGATGCTTAAATAATGTACTGGAAAGTGGAAACATACCACAAGAATGGAGATCACATACTATAATGATACCCAAGAAAGCCAAACCAATAGCAAAGGACCTCCGTCCAATTGCACTAACAAATTACATACATAAAATATTCATGGCTGTGATCTGAAACAAAATTTAAGACCATCTTAGGATTAATGAAGAACAAAAAATAGTACAAGCTGGTTTCACGTCAGGAGCAAGAATAGAAGACAACATCTTTATACTTCAATATTGTGTAGAAATGAGTTACAGGGAAAACAAAACGTTAATTATCACATCTATTGACTTCTCAAAGGCGTTTGATTCAGTGAAGAGCTAAAATAGTAGAGGCCTTGATTAAATACAAAATACATCCACTAATCATCACTGCATTCGCTAACACCTACCAAGATGACATAACAAAACTCAGCATCACTGAAGACCTCACCACAGAAATGAAGGTAGCAAATGGGATCAGACAGGGCTGTACAGGTTTCACAACTATCTTTAAACTCATTTATTTAATTCTTCAAGAAATGGCTTTACTACTAGAGGCATGAACATCACCTTAAGCTACGGTTACACTAGGTATGACTTCCGTTTTCCCTGGCTTGACGGCGATACGAATAGCAATCTTGTCACACTCACAAGTTGTTGTTGTTGTTGTTGTTGTTGTTGTTTTAGGGCTGCGAGAATCCCTTGGGGAACACTATGAGCCCTGGTGATGTCCTATGATGCTATCACAGGCGCGGTAGTTGATCTGTCCTCTGTCAGGTGAGATGGATGACGGTGTGTTGAGGGGCCCTATGAGCCCTGGCGATGTCCTATGAGACACTCACAGGCGGTAAGGGGATAGTAAGAGGTTAAGAAGATTAGATAGATGAAACAAGGAGAAGTTAACTTAGAAAGAGAAAAAGGCCAAGCGAAAATTGGTTGAACCAGATATTGAAGTCCAAAACTTTGCAGCATCAGACCTCAATATCTGGTCCCTAAGCCCCTCCACAATGGCAATGGGCTTGGAAACGGAGGGGTATGACACTCACAAGTAGAACCACTCGCCTTGCGGAATCAGCTGATCATAACAACAAAACAAGCCGTTATGGAGGAAGCACTTTTCTTCTTCTGCTTATGAACATTTTCCATGAGACTTATAATAGAGTTACAAGAAGCTTGTGATAACATCAAAACACTGATGGAAATAAGCAAGGAATATGGCATGGAAATAAATAAAGAAAAAAGCTAAATAATCATACACAACGCAGAACACAAACCAGAGAACATTGAGGGAATCCGTGTGACTAACAATATTCGAATTTTGAATTAACGGATTCCATGTTTTGAGGTGACCGTGGTCATATGAATTTAGTACTGAAATGTTCCTAAAATCTTATAAATCAGACATTACAATAACCAAATGTTACATACTTACTGCTAAAACGAGTCCGGTGTCCAGCTAGAAGCTACAGTCGCGCGTCCGTCTGGTTTCAGTGGCAGTGGGTGACTGATTCTCACCCTTCATACCAAGGCATCACAGTCAGCTCAGCTTTCTCAGCTACGCGCCACGAATTGTTGTGAAAAACTCATTCCCAAGCCGATATAACGATAATATGGCATTTAATCACAATCAAATCATATTCAGGAATGGTGATTTCACAATATGTGATGCTTTATTTCAGAAATTATTGCCAATTTGCCTGAAATTTTTGCTATAAACAATATGCTTTATACACAACTCCCACACGGTTTTCACTCATTCTTGTAATCTTTATGTTAATTTCCTATTTGCACAAGTTGTAAAATCATTTTTTAGGTTCAGCAATGGTTCAGCAATCATTACTGATTGTAAAGACATGTAATACAATGTCCTAAGTAGAATATGAACTGATAAATGAAGTCATCACTCATAGCAGTGGAATCAATAGGACTGAAATGTATATCGTCTGTCAGCGATTGTCGCGAGTGTCCAGTCAAGTATGGTGTAGTCTATGCATAAGCTAATCTAACCATAACCTAAGGAATGCTGGTTATGGTTAGGTTTAGGTTAGGGTTATGGTTAGGTTAGGTTAATGTCCTAGCGGGGAGAACCAGGGAGGACGCAGCCTCCCCAGCTAGATTAGGTTAGGTTAGGGAATTTCGAAATTTTCTTTGCTTTTTGAAGGCCCATATTTCGCTTATTTTTCATCCCCCCCCAAAATCCCCGATTCCCCAGCATCCCCCAAGCTTGTTTGACGGGATATGGAGGGTTGGTGGGGAATCGGGATGGCGGACTTATTATTCAGAAATTTCTATCCGCTATTGGTACGGTCTGTTCCTTATTATTTACCTGATAAAGCATCTTTCAAGCTATGTTAGGTTGATCATGTTATGCTAGGTTTGGTTAGGTACGGTTTGGTTCGGTTAGGTTCGGTTATGTAAACTTTTAACCCAAAAGTTAGGCATGTGCCGTATCTATAAGCGAGCACTATGAGAATACAGCATTCCGGTATTACTTAACTTTATGCCATTAAACAGTTGATAGTTATGGCTACCCTCAACTTGTTGCTCTTACTATTTACAACATTTTCACTGATTACACTACCTGTCGGAAATGAATAATAACACTGCAATACGTCCGTGAATGTGGTACATTTTTGGACATTTTCTCTAAGTCAACATAAACAAACAAACACTATCAATTGTTTTTAGCACGGGCTTTGATTTCAAGCATGGGATTGGGTATTGTTGCTACAGAGGATTATTATATTGTCTATATTTCCTCTGTCCAATGACGTGCCACCACCAGCTGCGCCAATCATAGCTTGCTATATGTAACAGTAGGCGTGGCACAGCTAGAAACATAGGTCAGGAGACACTTTTCTCCTCAGTTGTATTATGGCTACCGTTGAAGTTACTTGTCAAGGTTGTGAATTGGATTATTGGCAAATAATCGCAAAATTCCATTCCAAAAACGATTTGGTGTACGACTTTCTGAGGGAACACGGCGTCCTACCAACAGGTATTCAGTGTCCCCACTGCCACACGCCTTGTAAACTGAGGTCTGACAGGCGTGTGTGGTATTGTGACCGGTACCGAAAGTTGCCAAAGAAAAAACGCAGTAAACAGTGTCATTATAGCGTTTCGGACTTTAAAGGCACTTTCCTGGAAGGATCGCATCTTCCTGCGTGGCAGGAACTTCAGGCTCTCGTTAAGGTATTGTGAGTTCTGAAATTTTACTTGGTAAATTTGCAATTCAACCAAAAAATAGGTTAGGTTAGGTTACAACAGTGTCTGTGGAGGGGTCCAGGGGGACTGTGCCCCCCTTTTAGGATAGGTTAGGATAAATTAGGTTTGGTTAGGTTAGCTTAGGTTAAAACAGTGTCACAGAGAGGGGTCCAGGGGGGGCGCAGCCCCCCCGGTTAGGATTGGTTAGGGTAATTTAGGTTAAATCTGGGGAAATTTCCCAAAATCTAGGGAAATTCCCTTAGATTTTTCAAAGGCCATATATCACTCACATATGCCTCCCCCCCAAAACCCCCGATTCCCCAGGCTCCCCCAAGCTTGCTGGGGTGGGTGGGGGGGGGGGGTAGAGATATGGAATATTGGCATAAAGTATAAATTTACCACCTAACCTAACCTAATTTAGCCGGGGGGACAGCGCCCTCCCTGGAACCCCCGGCTAGGACATTAACTTAACCTAACCTAACCTAGCAGAAGGGGTTGCGCCCCCCCCCTTGGAACCCCCGCTAGGACATTAACTTAACCTAACAAAGGACCTCCAAAATTATATCGTTATGACTTACCGGTGTGGTGTGGTTATTGTTAAGGCGATGAAGGTGGGTAGAGCTTATCGTATATCTACACGCCACTCCTTCCCGCACTTTTCACAAAGTTTCTTTTCAGGCACTAAACCATGTCTCATTAACAGTTTGAGTAACCCTTGACAGTCCTTGAAATATGTTCCACAAAAAATCACCATAGGACAAATAACATCCTTCACAAGAAACTGGAAGATGTTCGTCACGTAGCCATATCAACAACTGACAATGAGCCTCTATAGGAACACCTGATGTGTCCCTAAAACAAATGAAAAGCGTAACTGAACCTAGCGTGGAAAGATCTAATTGGTAGCGGTGCGAATAGCGCAGCGCGATTGGCGCGTTCAATTCTATAGATATCATGAAATCCTTATATGCCATTACCCACAAATCCCAATCATAAACAAAAGAAAACCACTTCAATGTTTACTTTTGACTGGTGCAGAGCTCGCTGGACTTAGAAACTGTTGAATTTCGCCATTTCGAGTGCTATTACGACCACACGAAGTGAGCACCTCGTTTTTTTTTAACGTTTACGGGACGACTACCGAGTCTTCTACATGATATGTGAGTTTCGTGTTTGTACCTGACACGAACCTATTCTCCAGTTTAACCTAGCGGATGAATAGCGGATGACAACGTATCTCTAAGCACTTTGATCTATAATTTGTCAGTATCCAGGTGTTCCAGATATGAGTTTACTACATTGAATCAACAGTGTTGAGTAATGAAGATGTAGATGTTAGAAGCTATCATAACAAGGGCAATTAGAAAACATTTAGATGAACACAAACCATTTTCTTTCGTCACATCATGCCATTCTGGTAAAGACAAAAATTTACCGAATAAAATAACTTTATTAGCATGATCTTCCCAGAGCTGCAGTTAAATACACCGAATCAAAACTAACCTAACCTAACCAAACCAAACTAAACCTAATGTAACCTAACCCAACCTAACGTAACCTAAAAAAAATAGCATTTTTTTTCTGTAAATCAGTGGTATGTTTGAGGTGATCTTAACAAGTTTCTGAGGTTGAATTTGTTGTGCATATAAAGGTAAGGAGATATTGAATGGGTCGTCTTACTAATCATTACCGGTAATAGGCCTGTAGACTACACATTAAATGACGCTACCTTAAGAAGGTCATATAGTGAGAGGGACTTTTGGGAACTCATTAGTTAAAGTAAGCAGTGACTTGCGCACCGGAGAACAGTGTATTATAGTTAGAACTAGATAAATAGAAAGATACTGGGATTTATTGGTTGGTGTATGACAAATAGGAGTTCTGAAGTTATTCTGAGATTGTATTTAGCGCTAGTTAGATCCCACCTATGTTATGCAGCTCAATTTTGGTTATGTACTGTGTGGGATTGTTTTCGGCGCTGACATTAATTTTGGCAACCATAACAAAAAGGAAATGAATACCGTATATACCGGACTATAAGACGAGCTTTTTTGCCAAGTTTAAGGCTTCTAAATCGTAGGGTCGTCTTATACACCGAGAATAAAACACAAATCTGTAACTCAGTGATGAATATTCAGTGCCACTGTACCTTGGAATTCATTCTGCAGCCACACACTTGTATGCATAAAAAAAAAAAAAAAAAAAAAAAAAAAAAAAAATATATATATATATATATATATATATATATATATATATATATATATATATATATATATATATATATATATATATATATATATATATACACCTACACACACATACACAGGCGTGCGGGCCACAACACTCGGGTGGCGGGCGACACTGGTGATGAAGCTGCAGACGACAACCCAGATGATGCAGAATTTGACCCGTATGACGATGCCCTTGAACATGTATCTCAAGATATATTTGACATGCTTACTGTATCAGATGAAGATGATTTTGAAGGTTTTTAATTAAATATCTATGTTTCGAATGTTTGAGGCAATTGTTGAAATAAGGCATTAGAGCGCGCCCGGCATGATGGCGGTGCTGATGTTTATGATGTTTCTTTACGTTTTGAAAAATTAAGACTATTGTTTAGTAAAAGTAATATACGTACAATATGTAGTTTTTTAATTCCTTTAACTACTTGCATCTTGAGCAACTAGTGTTGGAAGTAAATGTTGGAGTAATAAATTAAGGACGGGTGAACAGTGAACCTTACCATGAGAAAGGGGGTCGTCTAATATAGCGATAATAGCTCAAAACCAAATTTTTTCCTTCGAAAATTGGGGGTCGTCTTATATAACCAGTCGCCTTATAGTCCGGTATATACGGTATGTTGCCAAATTATTTCAGATAAAATTACAGTAGCTATGTTTTACTTTTAATAAAGTTTTTAGGATGGTTTGTAAACCAGCTAATAATATTTCGGCACTAAATCAAGTAAAGTTCGGGCTGGCCACCGAGCGGTCTCAGGATGCTGACGGCCCCTACGTATCCCAATCCCATCCCGCCCGTGGATGATGACGAGGCTTATCATCCGTGAGCAGAAAGAGTGGTGGATATTTTGACTAATGGTGAATAAGATGTATTCTACAAACAGATAAGTCCAACAAAGCTCATGAAATAAGCTATCTTTAAAAAAACAATTAGACTGGAACTGCATGTAATGGTTATCACTGGAAAATCAAGGTAGAGAGGAAGCTAGTTTGGCCAATATAGAGTAGTCTGTATCCTAAAAGGAAAATGCCTCATGTAGGTAATGAATATATACACGTTACTATATCCCCTTAGGCCCCAACTGTAAAATCAAGAGGATAACCGGTAAATCATTTTATTGCCCAAAAGTTACCCCCCATGGGATCTACCTTGACGTGGTGGGAGAGCTTGTGTGTCCGTCAGGACCGACAAGATGATCCTAAACATAGGCTGGTGTGGGTCACCGGTGCCGCCCGCCAGGAGGATCGCCCGTCGTGGGCCGTCCTGTGTTGGCTGGAGGGTGCCTGGGCCGGTAGGCATTGAGGCTGGGGTCTTTGCTCGCCGCTGTGGGGCAAACTTTTGGTGCCACAAGGGCTGCCTTTTAAACCGGGTAGTCCTGTGGGGGACAAGGTACCCCCTCCCCAGCGGCAGCGCTCGGCCCCTTTTGCCGATCTGGTAGGCAGTTTACCCGTGACCCCCGATGCCATTCTTATTAATTCATATCAGTATATGGATAATCAAAATTCACTATGCCCCCCTCGAGTGGTATCCGATCAGTCCCTCAAGGCCTCTGCTGCTGGTGGGCCTACCCCCCCTGACACCTCTGCCTGCCCAATGGAACTGGTCTCGACTTCTCTGTCCATTCCTCAGACCCCTACTACTAAATCACCCTCTACTTCCCCTACTCTCCCTTGTACCCCTGCCCACTCCACAGCCTTTCCATCCTATGTCCCACCTCCCACATCTTCTCTCTCTCCTGCTACCACCCCCCCGCCCCCTCCCAGGGTTCGGTCATCATTGTTCCTCATCCTTCTCTACCACTACCACGGCCTCTATTCGCACCCCTGTAGTCTCCTCATCTCACCTGCCCCCTGCTCCTCCTTCTACTGTCCCTATTTCCAACGCTCCTTCTTCTACCTCTCTTCCCTCCCTGTGCCTTCCGCTGTCCCGACTCTCTCTTCCACTCCTACCACCCCTCCAACCTCTCTCCCCGTCACATCTACATCTTCTTCTATTACTACCTTAGCTCCTTGTGTCCCCTTTTCCTCTAAGAAGACTACGGCACAACCCTGGACAGGCTCCTCTCGTGGCGCGTCTCGCCCCTCTGCCTATGACCTCTTCTTTAACCCTGCCCGCTGGGATCGCTTTTTTACTATTCCCCTCACTGCTCCCTTTGCTAAGAATACCCTCCACTTTCAACGCTGCTTACAGGAACAAGTAGGTAAGGTCCACTTCCAGACCCGACCTGACCGTTCACGTCTGGTATGTGTGGAGACTGAGGCTCAGTCTCAGGCCATGGCCAATTTGTTGGCCCCATCCGGTGATCCGTTCTGTGCGACCCCTGATGACTGTCTCAACACATGCACTGGCACTGTCTCCATCTCCCAACAAGACTGCCCTATTGATGACAAGGTCTGGTCAGACTGCCACACTGACCTGCTCAACCTACTCAGCGAGTATGACGCTGTCAACGTTCCCTGCTACACCTTGTCTCCCCGAGGTCGTCAGAAAACCTCCACCAATGTTGCACGGATCTCCTTCAAGCACCACGAACTCCCTACCCAAGTCTACGTTGGGGGCGTCATGCTCCCCGTCCGGCCTTATGTTCCTCCACCTCGCCAGTGCCGAAACTGTTGGCGCTTTGGACACCCCAAAAAACACTGCCGCTCCGTTCTCCGCTGCCCTTTGTGTGGCCTTACCCACACCCGCGATCAATGCCATACCACTACCCGGCGCTGCTGCAATTGTGGTGGCCCCCATAATGCTCTGTACCGCGGCTGCCCAACATACAAGTTTGAGGCTGAAGTCGCTGGTATTCGCTTCCGTGATGGTCTCACATTACGTGAAGCCCGTCAGAAAGCCCATCGCCTAGGCTTCACCCCTTCTCCTCGCCATGTTGCTGCCTCCGCCTCTGCCCCTCACTCTCCAGCCACGTCCTCTTCTTCCCGCCCCGGTCCTCGGCCTTCCTCCCCTACACCTCCTTCCATCCATCCCTCTCCTCTACTTCCTTCCTCTTCCTTCTCTCCCTCCCACCCTCCATCCTCCATCTCCTGCTCTAATTCTTTTGTTGTCCTTGACCCTGATACTCCTACCTCCACCATCACCCGTACTCCTGCCCCTCTCTCCACCCCCCCAGCGCTCCCACTCTACCAAGCGACACCCCTCTCAGGCTTTAGTCTGCTCTCCCCCACCAACCACCTCTCCTGCTCCCGCCTTGATCTCTTCGACCCCTCTCCACCTCTCTAAAAGGACTCGCCCTGCACCTTCCTCGCCCGCTCCTTCCGAGGGTGATACCCTCGATGCCATCGTCGCGTTCATAAAGAACACGGCTCCCTTGTCCTCTCCTCCTACCTCCTTATCTCCTCTCCTGGCCCCTCCTATCCAGGTCGTGGCTTCTGTTCACCCCCCTCCCAAGCACCTCCCTCCTACCCCGACTCCCCCTCCTCCACCTTCTTCCTCTGCTGTCTCCCTTTCCTGACCCCTCCTCCAGTCCCCCTCTCCCCCTTCTGCCCCCGGCGCTCTGTCCTCCCCCTTCCCCGCTTTACTCTCCCTTCCCCTCCTCGTTCTACCCCGCCTGTTCTTCGGTGCAGTCCCCTTCATCTGCCCCTTCTCCTTCCTCTGCTGCCCGATCTCTCCTCTCTCTTCCCCTACCACCTGGCTACTCCCGTACCGATCTCCTCTCTCAACCTTCTCCCTCTCCCCCTACATCGCCCGCTCCTGACCCTCTTCCCTCTTCCTTGCTTCTTATGGATATGGACCCTAGTTCTTTGCCTCCTGCGAACGCTCCTCCCTCAGCTACCCCCATTCCAAGTCTTATTCCCTACTGATCATGTCTCTCCGTGCCGTCAATGTCCTTCATCTGATCTAACCCCTATCCGACCCTCCCCCCCCCACCTAGCTCTGCTACCCAATCCTACTACCTAACCCTACTACCCCAAGTGCCATATGGCCTTTGTTGCCTGGCATATTTACCCCCCTCCACATTACAATTACGATTACAATGCCCAAAAGTTAGGGTTCTCAACCTTAGAATTTTTTTCGGGATTTGGGTATTAAAATATAAAAATCTTATATAACCGAACCTAACCTAACTATAACCTAACATCTGTGTAGACTTAGAATTTGAGCCACCTACTTGATATCTAAAGACCATTTGTTGCCAAACTAAGGCCGACCCGCAAATAAAACCATCACTAACGTGTTGTACATTATGTACCTCATCACCTATGTCAATATTTGGGTGATCCATTAGGAGATGCTATTAGTAAGATTTACTAGAAGGGGATGGTTTGCCCCAAGGATAGCACTATACTATTAGTCTGTTATTAAAATAAAACCCAGAGGAATTCAACAACGGCATTGAATCTATACCACAGTCGCTGAAACGCAAGACTAACACTACTTTGTCTCACCCTTACAGATTTGACATAATCCGGAAACTTGGGCAAGGCACATATGGCAAAGTGCAGCTGGCTGTCAATAAGGAGACGGGGCAGGAGGTGAGTGCTGTGTCTGTCATCACAAACACCATGAAAACACACCAAAACTTCCCTCCACTAAATGACACTTCATTCTATCACTAGGAGGAAAGTAAGGTAAAAGTGAAGAATAAGGCCTTCTGCCCTTTCTTTTTTTCTTCTCCTTCCCTACATACTATACATAGTGTACTCAACACATCTGTGAAGGTTTAAGGCGGTGGTTATGTTAGGTTATGTTACGTTAGGTTGGTTAGGTTAAGGTTGTTAGGTTAGGTTAAGGTTGTTAGGTTAGGTTACGGTTAGGTTAAGTTAAGTTAGGTTTGATTCTGCTAGGTTTGGTTATATAGAATTTTTACATTTTATTACCCAAAAGTTAGGGTTCAAACCCCTAGATTTTTCTGAATTTGGGTAATAAAATGTAAAAATCTTATATAATCGAATCTAGCTGAATCAAACCTACACCAACCATAACCTAACCTAACAACCTTAACTTAAGCATAACTTAACCTAACCAACCTAACCTAGCATAGCCTAACATAACTTCAAAGACGTTTTGCAAGGTAACTAATGGTGACCGCCGCCTGAAACCTTCACAAATGTGTTGAGTACACTATGTATAGTATGTAGGGAAGGAGAGAAAAAAGAAAGGGCAGAAGACCTTATTCTGCACTTTTACCGGAGGAACAAGTAAGCCATCACCACCACTAACTAATACACACAGGCAACCACAGCCACATTACAGGCCATCCAAGGCAGCACCAACCAACACAGGAGCACAACGCACCAACATCCACACGCCACTTGAACAAAGACCACTCTGTCCTGGGCAAGCTTCATCCTAACACAACTGAATCTTTGATGACAAACTGCTTCTCTCTCTCTCTCTCTCTCTCTCTCTCTCTCTCTCTCTCTCTCTCTCTCTCTCTCTCTCTCTCTCTCTCTCTCTCTCTCTGTATCTATCTATCTATCTCTCGCGGGCACGCGCGCGACCCAGAGAACAGTGTATTATAGCTAGAAATAGGGCCAATAAGATACTGGGATTTATTAGTAGGTATGTGACAAATAGAAGTTCTGAGGTCATTCTGAGGTATTTAGCGCTAGTTAGACCCCACCTAGATTATGCATCTCAATTTTGGTCCCCTTATTATAGGAAGGATATAGGCTCCTTGGAGGCAGTCCAGAGAAGAATGACCAAGATGATTCAGGGGCTGAGAAATTTACCTTACAAAGATAGGTTAAAACGTCTTACAATTTCCACTCCCTAGAGAGAAGGATGGCAAGAGGTGATGTGATTGAGGTTTTTAAATAGGTAAAAGGAATTAATAAGGGAAACATTGATCAGATTTTAGAAATTAGTAGTCAGGATAGGACACGTGGAAATGGGTACAAGCTAGAAAAACATAGATTCAGGACAGACATAGGTAGATATTGGTTCACTAACAGAGTGGTGAACGATTAGAATAGGCTGGGTAGACACGTAGTAAGTGCTGAGTCAATAGATAGCTTTAAAAGACGGTTGGATCAGAGTATGGATAGGGATGACAGGTGAGATGGCTAAACATTGAATTATTCCAAGGGTGGGGACAAGGAACTGCCTCGTGTAGGTCATCAACTGACCTCTTGCAGTCTCCTCATTTCTTATGTTCTTATGTTTTTCTCTCTCTCTCTCTCTCTCTCTCTCTCTCTCTCTCTCTCTCTCTCTCTCTCTCTCTCTCTCTCTCTCTCTCTCTCTCTCTCTCTCTCTCTCTCTCTCTCTCTCTCTCTCTCTCTCTCTCTCTCTCTCTCTCTCTCTCTCTCTCTCTCTCTCTCTCTCTCTCTCTCTCTCTCTCTCTCTCTCTCTCTCTCTCTCTCTCTCTCTCTCTCTCTCTCTCTCTCTGTCTTTAACCATTATGCATCCTCCTACCCATCCCTCCCTCCCCATCTAAGTTGCCCCTTCAGTCTGCTAAGAAGCGTAAGGGTCTCCCGAAAAGGAAGCCGACACCCCAGGAGCATGTCTGGGCAAGCCAAAAGCTGTCCCCCAGAATACCAATCAACATACTGGCATGATGAGGCCAGTTAAGGGAGACTTTGAGTTAATACAGATACATGACATTTCCATTACATCAGTTTAGCGTCATTAGCATAAAACTGAGACATGAATAGAGGGTATATGTTTGTTGTATTGAGGGCAAAGGTCTTAAAAAGTCACACATGATTTTGCCTGAAGCAGCAATATATATACATTGGCATTGTCCACGTGAATACAGTACGTACTATACAACATTTCTATGATGAATGAATCTATAGCCCCACTAGATATTGACACAAAAGTACATCTATAAATTGTATAAATCAAACAGAAAGGTATACCTGTAATGAAATGTTATCCACCAGATCTAAATAATTTAAAAATACAAACTCCTGTGCAAGTGGATAAATCTGTGTTACCCCTTAACAGCTTTCATCCAAAATGTATGATGCTAAAAACTGGAGCATGATATCTACACAGACACACACTTATCTTGATCTAGTAGATAGTGGGCAGCAGGTGGTGGCTGCCTCTGTGTGTCACATAAGGAAGAGAAAGTTGCATGTATTAGTAGTGTATTAACCATTGCAGAAAACTGACGATGAAGAAAAAGTACTGGGGCTATAAGTATGAAAGTATAAAAGCAATGGAAGAATCAGTCAAGACTGAGATTATGTAATAGAAATATGGTAAAGCATATCGGCAAACAATGAAAAAAATATAAGACAAAAAGTAGGGATAAATGGAAAAAAACCCAGGATAAAGCATGATATTGAAGGTGTTTATTATTACGATGAACTTAATTACATCCCTATTGATTATGTAAAGAAAATCATTACAGAATGAAATTGAAGATAAATCAAACAAAATCAGGATGAAATAGAGATCACGATAAATAGAAAATATGACAGCAAGGAAGAATGAAGCTAAGGTAACATTGAAATAGGCAATGAATAAAGTCAGTAATGAAACATAAAAATAAGTAAACAACAAATATATAATGCATCTGCCACTGACTTTAGATGAGGAAGAAGAGGGAAATGAAGGAAAGGAAGGTGAAAGATGCTTAAAGAATAAGAGAAAATGGCCAGTAGGGTGCATACAAATATATAAGTAGCTACTTACATATTAAAGTAAGGAAAAGGAATAGAATTTAAGCAACGCGTTAGAAACATAATGGAGAAGATAAATAAGTAGCTATAATGATGAAGAGCAGCAAGGCATACAAGCTGGCCTGTCTTCCAAGGTCAACAAAGCAGGAGAAAGTTAACGCACCATAAAATATACTAAGAGAATACAAGACAGTTGTGTTGATGTAGTGCAACCCCAAACACCAACTCATATTTTCTTAACAGTTAGAAGGAAAGATTGCAAGAAAACACTTGCCATTAAGAGTTAAACATGTTTCTTAGTCGGTGGATTAGGTTCATATTATTCAGGAACAGCATCATACTGAAAGAGAACATGATTGGAAGTATTAGTATGTAGCTCATAATCATGCATGTTTGTTTAATCTTCTACAATCTACAAGAACTTAATAAAATACTTTCAAAATATGATATTCCACACATCTTATAATTCCTACACACACAAAATGAGACACTTATACAATGTTATCTATGTTAGTTCCATAAATCATCGATAGTTTTTGTCACCTGTTTTCATCTTGTTCTGCCTACTACTTTTTTCCCTCATAGGTTAGCCATGAAAATAATTCTTCTAATCCATCCTGTCCCAATCTCTTACTACTTTCCCATACATGTAGACTAAGATAAATATAAGAGGAATAAAACAAATGCAATTGAGTGTACATTTCCTGTAGATTTTCAATGCTTTGCATCACGTGCATTTCAGTGAATGGATGAGTGTTGTCACATCCAGGCACTCATTATGACCTTCACTGTAACTTTCAACAAAAGATTCATCTCCATTTGTTTTACTGTCAGTACATTGTATCCAACTGTGTTAAGATTGGTAGAAAAAATTATTCCATCAGCAATCATCTTAACTCTTTTATATTACTTTTTCAAATCAGTATGTCTTCCTAAAACCAAAAATAAAACAGAGAATTATTATAAAATGTACCTACTTGCACATTCAAGAAACCATATGAGGATTTGTCTGTGTATTCCATAGGATAATACTTTGTTTATTCAGTAATACCTGTTGTTGATCACATTGACTGCTTGGTTGAGGGTTCTGATTGATAAAGGTGATTGAACAATCCCCACAAACTAGGTAACTGTAGAGTATAGATTGTAGACCATATAGTTCATCTAGGGTTAACGAGAGAGTGCTAGCCCTCTCACCAAAAAGCTGCTATGAGCCAGGATCGAACTCGCAACCTTTAGGTCATGAGCTCAACATTGTATTAGAGCCAATTGGCCCCATGACAGCTTTATTTTAAAATGAGGTATGTTATCTGAGTCATGGATCCTCAAAATCCATGTACAGTGGTACCTCTTTTTTCGAACACCCTTTGACTCGAACACTTCCCAATCCGAACACATTTGGTGAACAAAATATGTCCTCCAATCCGAACGCGATCTTGCAATCCGAACACAAACACACGCGGCGACCGACGCTGCCTTCCCGCCAATCGGCCAGTCTCGTTTGCACTTCTCCGCTGTGAACACCTCTCTCTCTGTTGTGCTTGATATTTTTGCATATTTTCTTGAAATTAGCCCTCATTATGGCTCCCAAGAAAGTGAAACGTGACAGTGCAAGTGGTGGAAGGAAGCTGACGCGCTATAGTATAGAAATGAAGAAGGAAATAATAGAAAAACATGAGAGAGGAGTTCGTGTTTCTGACCTGGCCTCACAGTATGGGATGGCCAAGTCTACGATCTGCACATTTTTGAAGCACAAAGAGACAATAAAGGCTGCTGATGCGGCTAAAGGAGTGTTTGATAAGTCAATTTAGAGTGTTTGGTAAATCATTTTTTATTTAAAATAAACTGGAATGGATTAATTGTTTTTACATTAATTTCAATGGTAAAAAATGCTTCCTAATTCGAATTTTCTCAATTCGAACAGCCGAAAAGAACGAATTAAGTTCGAATCAAGAAACACCACTGTAATACTATTACATACATTTTTCTAAGAGAAAATAACAGTTCTGTGTTCTCCCAAGTTGGCAATACATAACTTTTCAGTTAGCCATTTTATCTATTTATACTATTTACTTAGCCCTGTGGTGGGATCTACAAGAATTCTACCACCGTAATCCCTGTGGTTCATAAAGATTGACAAAAGGGACAGAGTAGGGGTCTGGGAAGCCCCTCATCTGTATACTCTCTTATGAAAAGACAATGCACAAAGGGAGGAGAGTAATGTTCCTTTGAACCCTGGCATCCCCATATAGGATGATGCCAGCCAGGTGTGTGTGTGTGTGTGTGTGATATATATATATATATATATATATATATATATATATATATATATATATATATATATATATATATCTTTTTTTTTTTTATATATATAGTATATTATATATATGTATATATATATATATATATATATATATATATATATATATATACATATATATATATATATATATATATATATATATATATATATAATATATATTATATATATATATATATATATATATATATATATATATATATATATATATATATATATATATATATATATATATATATATGAATATATATATACATATATATATATATATATATATATATATATATATATATATATATATATATATATATATATATGTATATATATGAATATATATACATATATATATATATATATATATATATATATATATATATATATATATATATATATATATATATATGTATATATACATACATATATTATTTCTATATTAAGTTTGTTATCTATCTATTTTTTCTTGCATCCCCTTGCCTTGGGTTTCATTATCTCAGCTCATCAGGTGAAGTACTTTGATAACACTAAGGACCTGATAATATTTCTGCATTACATGCCAAAAATTTTTATTTTCTTCATATGTTTCCTGTCTTTATAGGTGGCCATCAAAACCATCAAGAAAGCCAAGATTGAGACAGAGCAAGACCTTATACGCATCCGGAGGGAAATCCAGATTATGTCATCCGTTCAGCACCCGCAGATCATCCACATCTATGAAGGTGAATACTTCATATACCCAATTCAGAGCAAATTGTGTGTCTTAACTTCCTATTGGTGATCAGTAATATTGTGGTTATATTTATATATTACATTGATTTTTTCATGAATAGAAGACTGATCAAGTGCTATTTAAAACTTAAAAAGGAATCATTTAATTTCCACTTCATAATCAGTATAATGTCCACAAAAAAGTATAGAACACACACCCTTTAACCCATAAAGTCCGATACAGCACCCGGGTACCATTGGCGGCAAAGTCCGATACAGCACCTGGGCACCAGGATATTTAGCGACGCACCACAAATGCGCTACGATTGGTAACGCTGCCAAACTTGGTACACTGAGAGGTCTACCCTCCCTCACTCACCCTAGCGAGATAAATCGGAACTAGGCCTACTACAAGAAAAAACAATAAAAACAGTGCCTGTGTAAATATGTATATATAAATAATGTAAGGTAAATACTTATAAAGTACAGTGAATAGTATGGCTGTGAAATAAGTTATTATGAGTCTGTATATATGATAAAACTACTAGAAATAAATAATAAGTGAAAATAATGAAAGTGGGGTGGGAACTGCCAACTCGCGCCACACTCCAACTTCCCGGCATTATTGTGGCAAAACTAACGTGAGTATTACCGAAATATTTTACGAGTATGTGTGCTTGACATGTATCTTGATGATAAAAATGTTTGCATGCAATTCTGTAAGACTCAATATTTTCTCAATTAAGTCTGATCTGGGAGAGTGGGCCCATTACCTTAGGTCGGATTTATCGAGTTAAATTACTTTGAAAAAGCAATCCGCAGTATTTATCATGCACTATAATACTGTAACCAATTGTTGACATTGTATACCAAATGTCTCAATAGATTCCAGGGAACAGATAAGATAAAGTAAGATAAAGTAGGGGGACACGCTATAGCTCTCCTAGCCATGGGCGCTCATCTCCCGTCGCATTGGCCTTTGAACCTGTGGTGGAAATTAGTCCATTACACCGGGACACAGGGCCACTATGACATCTGGTTTTCTACAGTTTACCTTGCCCTAGGTATCCATTTATCAACCAATTCGTTTAGGAGGATGAACAGCTGGGTGAGCTGTGCGTCGACTGCCTTCGTCCGGGATTGAACTCAGGTCAGCGGATTTGTAGTCAGACGTGCTAACCACGGCTTCAAGTAGCAGATACTAGTCTCAGTGCTTATGGAGGGAGAGTAATTATTTCACTCTTTGCTCTGAGGTTTCTATCCCCTATTGTAGCAAATTAGGCTCAGCACAAAGAGTGAGTGAGTTAATGGGAATAAAGTAAGCGCCAGACATCAAAGGTCATATGGCGCTATGTTAAACTTAAAGGCAAATAACAGAGCAAAGAAATAATGGTAAGGCAAAGTATGGGGAAGGAAAGAACGGTTAATTATAGTGAAACAGTTAGATCAAATAGAAAATGTGGGTTTGTCAAATAATGACAGAACCAGAGCCATAGTTAGATTTAAATGCATCACTAAAAACAGGATAATATCTGTGCAGGACGGATGTTGGGGAGAGGATTAAGGATATAACAGGGATTCACGAGAGAATCCAGGAGATAAATGGTAATAAAGAAGAGATTTTGTGGTAGATTTAGCTGAAGAAATTAGAGGGAAAGATGGAGGAAAGGGTTAGGGGGAAGGGAAGGTAGAAGGGAAGAAGGGACAGGTATAGGAGTAGGGGGAGGAGATCGGGGAGTGGGAAAAAGGTCATGAGGATTAAATTCTGCTGGAATAAATAAGCTGTTATCTTTTTTCTTTTTTTTTATACATCCTTAAATCTCGGCACTGGTAGGCTTACTGGAAACCTTAGATGGTTGACCTCCGCCCGTTAGTAGCAGGTTTTTTAGATTTTTTTTATAGTGACGCCTCATATTTCTTCATTCTCTTTGTTGGTGAAAGAGAGGCTAAAATGCTGCTGCCGTACTTAATGCATATAACATTGCAAATCCCGTTGAGGATAGTGTTATGACAGCATTTGGGTGATCTTTGGCCACTTGGCAATAACACCAAAGAAAAGTGGTCAGTGGATATTGGGACTTGAACCCGGAACTCTAGGTTTGCATGCCCGAAAGCTAACCACTGGACCATCTTAATGTAATGAGGAAGAGGATGGGAAAGTAGGTGAGACATCAATGAAAGGTTTTGCAATTAATCTCTGAGATGTTCTCACTAAGGGAAAGATGAGAGAAAACAGTGGGAGTAAAAGTTTTCTTGGCAGGAGGCTGCAAGAAATTTTTTTTTGTGATTAAGGATGAAGTATGATTAGTAGATAGTTTTGAAGAGAAGCACAGGAGTGACATTTGATGTTTTGTGTATGAATACGGTGTGGAGGGGGAGCATGGTTTGAACATGAAGAATTTGAGATTAGGGTGTTAAGGTTTAATAATGAAAAATTATTAATCACTGGTACTGAAGGAGCTACTGGAGAGGTGAGAGAAGTGGAAGATAAAGAGGCAAGAAAGGGGGATGAAGAGAACGTAATAACAGTGGCAGAGGTAATTGTGGTAAAAGGTGATTGTGAAGAAACAAGAGGAGTGGGAACGGAAGAAGTACGAGTAGAAGAAGGAGCATGGGATATAGTAGAGGGAAAGGTAGTACTAGCCATGGTCTATGTTTTTTTTTTTTTTATACATTAAAGGGTACCAGCTAAGGAAAAAAAAATTAAGTATAAAAAAAAAATCCCGCTTGTCGCCAGACCCTGTAAAGAAGACAGTAGGAAAAATAAAGACATGGGGGGCAGCTCAATTTAGTATGAGAGGTGTCTTGACACTCCTCTTTTGAAAGAGTTTAAGTCATAGGCAGGTGGAAAAACATACAAAGGAAGAGAGTTCCAGAGTTTACCAATGTAAGGGATGAAAGAGGGAAGATACTGGTTAACTCTTGCATTAGAGAGATGGACAGAATGCAGTTAGCAAGTTCAGAAGAGCAGTCAGCATGAAAATAGTAGAAGATAGATAAAGAAGCAACATTGCAGCGGTGACTTAAAGAGTCAAGACAGTCAGTTAGAGGAGGAGAGTTGATTAGGCGAAAAGCTTTAGACTCCACCCTGTTTAATAATGCTGTATGAGTTGAGCACCCGCAGACATGAGAGCCATACTCCATACATGGGTGGATAAGGCCCCTGTACAGAGCAAGCAGCTGAGAGGGATAGAAAAATGGACGCAAACGTCATAGGACACCTAACTTCTTGGAAGCTGATTTAGCAGGAGTAGAGATATGAAATTGCCAGTTTAGATTTTTAGTAAAGGATAGACCGAGTGTGTTTAATGTGGAGGAGAGGGAAAGTTGAGTGTCGTTGAAGAAGAGGGAATAGTTATCTGGAAGTTTATGTCGAGTAGATAGTTGTAGAAATTGAGTTTTTGAGGCATTGAATAAAACAAGGTTTGCTCTGCCCAATCAGAGACTAGTGAAAGATCAGAAGTTAAGCGTCCTATAGCATCTCGCCTTGAGTCATTTAATTCTTGTTGGGTTGGGCGTCGGTTGTACGACGTTGAAAAATGCAAGGTGGTGTCATCAGCATAGGAGTGGATAGGGCATTGAGTCAGATTTAGGAGATCATTGATGAATAATAGAAAGAGAGTGGATGATAGGACAGAACCCTGAGGAACACCACTGTTGATAGTTTTAGGAGAAGAACAGTGACCGTCCACTACAGCAGCAATAGACCGGTCGGAAAGGAAACTGGAGATGAAGGTACAGAGAGAAGGATAGAATCCGTAGGAGGATAGTTTAGAAATTAAAGATTTATGCCAGACTCTATTGAAGGCTTTCGATATGTCAAGGCCGACAGCAAAGGTTTCACCGAAGTCCCTAAAAGAGGATGACCAAGATTCAGTTAGGAAATCAAGAAGATCACCAGTAAATTGGCCTTTACGGAAACCAAACTAGCAATCAGAGAGAAGGTTGTGAGCTGATAGATGCCTCATTATCTTCTTTTTAAGGACAGACTCAAAGGCTTTAGAAAGGCAGGAAATCAAAGCTATAGGGCGGTAGTTAGAAGGATTGGAGCGGTCACCTTTTTTAGGGACAGGTTGAATGTGAGCAAACTTCCAGCAAGAAGGATAGGTAGAAGTAGAGAGACACAGACGAAAGAGTTTGACCAGGCAGTGAGCAAGTTCGGAAGCACAGTTTTTGAGAACAACAGGAGGGACTCCATCCGGACCGTAAGCCTTCCGAGAATCAAGGCCAGAGAGGTCCTGGAAAACGTCATAATAAAGAATTTTAATTTTAGGGATGAAGTAGTCAGAGGGTGGAGGAGTAGGAGGAATATGCCCAGTATCATCCAAAGTAGAGTTGGTAGCAAAGGTTTGAGCGAAGAGTTCAGCTTTAGAGAAAGAAGAGATAGCTGTGGGGCCATCTGGTTGAAGTAAAGGAGAGAAAGATGAAGAAGTAAGATTGTTAGAGATATTGGCTAGATGCCAGAAATCACGAGAAGCGTTAGAGTTGGAAGGACTTTGACATTTTCTATTAATGAAAGAGTTTTTAGTAAGTTGGAGAATAGATTTGGTATGATTACCGGCAGAAATATATAGGGCATGAGTTTCAGCAGATGGATTGCTATGATACCATTTGTGAGCCGCCTCTCTATCATTGACAGCATGAGAACAAGTAGGGTTAAACCAGGGCTATTTAGCTTTAGTATTAGAGAAAGTATGAGGAATGTATAGCTCCACGCCAAAGATAATCACCTCCGTTATGCGCTAGACACAAGGAGAAGGATCTCTGACATGGAAGCAATAATCATCCCAAGGAAAATCAGAATAGTATTGCCTCACTTAGCAGAGTTGAAATGCCAGAAGCACCTCTGCTTAGGTGGGTCCTGAGGCTGCACTGGAGTGATAGGACAGATAACAGAAATAAGATTGTGATCAGAGGAGCCCAACGGAGAGGAAAGTTTAACAGAGTAAGCTGAAGGGTTGGAAGTTAGGAAAAGATCAAGAATGTTGGGCGTGTCTCCAAGGTGGTCAGGGATACGGGTAGGAAACTGCACTAGCTGCTCTAGGTCATGAAGGATAGCAAAGTTGAAAGCTTGTTCACCAGGTTGGTCAGTGAAAGAAGATGAAAGCCAAAGCTGGTGGTGAACATTGGAATCCCCTAAAATGGAGATCTCAGCATAAGGAAAGTGAGATAGGATGTACTCCACTTTGGCAGTCAAATAGTCAAAGAATTTTACAAAGTCAGAGGAATTAGGTGAGAGATATACAGCACAGATGAATTTAGTTAGAGAGTGACTTTGAAGTGTTAGCCAGATGGTAGAAAATTCTGAAGATTTAAGATTGTGGGCACGAGAGCAAGTAATGTCGTTACGCACATATGCGCAACAGCCAGCTTTGAATTGAAAATGAGGATAGAGAAAGTAGGAGGGAACAGAAAAGGGGTGTTAGTACAGATTCACTGAAACAGAGGAACCTGATGGAAGCCACAGAAATGGACTTCTTGTTTAGCTTCTTTGAGTGTCAGACTATGTTTGAAGCGAGGGCAGCAACCTCCGATTCAAATTTGTAGACAGGACAGCCTCAGAAAAAGACATTATGTTCTTAGGTGCAGTTTGCACAGATGCATTTTGTTGAGGGGCAGTTTGTACGGGTATGGTCAGGTGAGGCACAGAGAAGGCAACGTGCAGTGGAATTACAATATTTTGCTGGATGATCGAATTTCCAGCAGTTTTGGCACTGATGAGAGTGGGGAGAAATATAAGGTTTAAGTAACCATACAGAAGGCTCCACATATGTATACACTGTCTGGAAGATCTTGTCCTTTGAATGTAATGTTTGCAATATTTGCTGATACTTGCAATGCCACGAGGGTTAATGGTAAAGCAGGACATAAATTGGAAGACCTAACATATGAGGAAAGATTAAAAGAAATGCATCTAACAACATTAAAAGAAAGATGAGAAAGAGGTGACTTAATCACAATATATTAATTGATGAATATCATGGAGGAAACAGATAGAAAAAACCTAATATTGAAAAGAAATTTGAGGAGACAGAAGAAAAAATTGCAAAAAGGAATTTGCTTGAACGATAAAAAAAAAGTATAGTTTTCTCCAAAGAAGGATAGATACTTGCAATGTACTGAAGGAAGAGGTGATAATGGCAAAGAATGTACAACAGCTGAAGGAAAAAATGAACTAATGTAGATATGGAGACAGGACCACATGAGTGTAGCTCAGGCCTTGTATACTACAACTAGGTAAATACTACACAAGAACCTTAAGTTTTGATTAGTATCTGAAAAAAAAGCTGCTGCAAATGATAAGTTTGTCCGCTCTCAAATAATGGAGTATTACATTCAAATCACGAGGCTTATAATGCAGTAACACTTTTTACCCTAAATGTTGGAGAACCATGTGTTAATACTGGTGGTGAAGTAGGCTTTTTCAAAGTCCTAAGTTTCTTTGTGACAGCCAAAAGGTGCTTCACAGAAATTCTGATAAAACTGTCTCACAACACAGGGACAGTTTGCATTCACACAATATTTAAGCATGTGTTAATAATTACTATGCCTCTCCTAGATACCAGACGCTCTCTGTTACAGGTACAAACCGTGCTATTTGGACTTAAAGCACAATTTTACAACATAGTAACCCTTTCGATCTTCACAGTATTTGAGAACCGTGAGAAGATGGTGCTTGTGATGGAGTATGCTGCCGGTGGTGAGCTGTATGACTATCTGAGTGAACGGAAGGTGTTGTCTGAGGATGAGGCAAGAAGAGTGTTCCGTCACGTGGCTTCGGCTACATACTACTGTCACAAGGTGGGCTACAAGAATGTACCTCGACCTCTGCCTTAGAGGCTCAATGGTGTATTGTTGAATTTATTACACTTGTGCAATGTTGTTCTTAAGTGAATTTCGTTTTGGATATAGGTTAAAAATGTGTTTATGAGAGAGAGAGAGAGAGAGAGAGAGAGAGAGAGAGAGAGAGAGAGAGAGAGAGAGAGAGAGAGAGAGAGAGAGAGAGAGAGAGAGAGAGAGAGAGAGAGATTATTTACTCTTTATCTGTTTGCTAGGTTTCTCCAAAGTGTAACCCATTTTTTCCATTTGCAATATAACTCAAGTGTTTACATTAAAGATTCAAAATCAATCCCAAAACTTTTCTCCATTCAGGTCACTATAAATATTTGTCCTTTTCTCTGAATTTATTCTTCATCCTTAAACTACTTTCTGTCTCATCCACCAAAGTCTCATTAATCCTTCACCAAAAGTGAATGTCCATTTGGCTTTCCAGCACAAAATTTGTCATCGAGACCTGAAGCTTGAGAATATTTTACTGGACCTTGAAGGAAATGCTAAGGTGAGTTTGCTATCAAACCCTATCTTTTTTTCAATGTTAATTGTGTGTTAGTTCAGAATCATCTGTTTATTATTTCCTCTCACTTATCAATCTCCATGCGAGATGAAGTCCATGATAATATTAGTTTTTTTTTATACATTGAATTTTTGGCATAACCTAAATTTCAATAATCTTACCCAATCAATGCCTAACATACATATAATTTTAGGTTAATTTGTCAGGATGTTCAGCTAGAAGTGTTCCTAATTGTATACATCCATAATGAATATGGATATATGAAATAAAGTTTTCCATATCATTATGGACTTGCTCCCTCCCTCTTTTATACAGTGAGTTGCTTGTAGGTAACTCAACTCAAGAAACGAGATAAGAATTAAGTTACATTTAACTAAGTAGTCGGAGCATTGAGATGGCAACCATATGATGTCACACAACGCCAGAAACTTTCACTGCTCCATTTTGATTTATAGGTTATCATTTCTGCAACTCAGTATAGTTTGGTCATATGGAAAGGATGAATGGAGAAAAAAAGACAAAGAGAGTGTGTGTTAGGATGGAAAAGGAGAGGTAGGATGAGGACGAGATGTTTGGATGGCGTGAAAAGTGTACAAGTGAGAGCAGAAAGAGATGGATGGATGTTCATTGAATAACAGGAGACAGGTCAGAATGGAATAGTTTCGTTTATTTTCATCCTGTGAGGGAATAAAATATGTAATAAAAGAAGAAATAGAAGAGTTTTTCAAATGCTGGCATTTCATTCTCTCTTCAGATCGCAGACTTTGGATTGTCTAATGTGTTTGATGAAAAGCACCGTCTGGACACCTTTTGTGGCTCTCCCCTCTACGCCTCCCCAGAGATTGTCAAGGGCATCCCATACGTTGGCCCAGAGGTAATGTATGTAAATTGGTAATATTAATTAATAGTGTCCGGCAAAATACAAAGAAGCACAATTTCTTTGCATATGAATTGGGGGTGTCTATAATTCTGCTGTCACCCATTGAGAGGTTTGGTCGCCTCTCTTACATGGTACAATATCAAAGGTGCTATTATACAGGGAACAATTCCTTATGCAAAAAACTTTTCGTCACACAAGAATAATTATCAAAATACAGATGACACATGCATGCTGATGACAAATGTACCAAGACGACACCAGAGCAGTGAAAACATGCTATAACAAAGGCTATACACAGCATCATTACAGACCAATTTGAATTCATACTTTCCCTCATCAAGATGACTTTCTTTAGCTATGTAAACAAAATTGTTCCATATGGTACTACAGTAGAGCGTCGATTTAGCACGAATCTATTTAACACTTTCTTTTTAACACAAGACCATAAATTAGGGATAGTATTTCAGTTTAACAATGTTTTTTTTCAATTTAGCGCGAACACCCGCCAAAAAGTGTAAACAACATTCTCCCGCCATTCCACTTCCCGTGTAACGCTACCTCGTTCTGTCTCCACTTCCAGCGTAACACTATTTAAACGCATTTAAAGTCTGCTGTTTACACTGAGATGGAAAGTGCTCTAACGTTGTGGATGGAAGATATGAGACGGCGTAAACTTACCTTGACTGGACCTATGGTGCAAGACGAGGCCTACAAAATTCAGAGCAAAATTGCCTCAAAACAAGGCAAGACCGTCAAGGAAATTAAATTTACGGCAAGCACAGGATGGCTATATAAATTTATGTAACAGATTGGTACAAAAAATATTGCTGTGACTGGAGAGGCTGCCTCAGCTGATTACGGAGCCGCTGAGGAAATGAAAAAACAAATGAAGGACTTGGTGACGGAAATTAACTATTCTCCCCAGTGGTACTGGTGGACTAACGGTCACTGCTCAGTTACAGAGACTCGCTACCAACATACTTTATATATACTCGTAAATAAATGTTCATTTTGCACTTACCATGTTTCTCTGGAACATTACTGTAATATAGTAATTTGATTTAACACGACTTTTTGAGGTACATATCTCGTGCTAAATCGACACTACTGTAGTGAGGTAGGAGCCAGCAGCTTTGTGGCATAGAAGTGCATCATAGTTTTCAAAATGTTAATAATGCCAAATCTAAACTTGTAGGTAAACGCTTTACCATCTTTATTTTCATATACACTGAACATTAGTATACACTCAGTCCTCCGGTAACACGGTCAACTGGGACTGGTACCGCACTGCGTTATCAAAAATGACATTTTCAAACAAAATGTATTTTTTCACTTACCTGCTTCTTATATTAGCATTAACAATGCTTCCTATCTACCCAACCATCTAGTACCACATTTAAATTACGTGTCGTATTCTACCCTTGGCGACCTCTGGCAACTCATGGCAACCCTGTCTCCCTCAGCTGAGACTGTCATTCTTTTTTGAAGCAATGATAAGTAGCGGGGAGGATGGGCGGGTTATATATATATAAGAAGCAGGTAAGTGAAAAAATACATTTTATGTTTGAAAATGTCATTTGTTTCACATACAACCTGCTTCTTATATTAGCAGATTCCCACATTAAAGGAGGTGGATCACGCCACAGGTATGGAATACGACAAAGAGTGAATGGTCCACATTATAAACTCAGCTTAGTCTCACCTAAATTTAGGATCCCGAGACATGTGAGGTCAAGGAGATTGCGTCCAAGCTTCCGGTGAGGACTCTTGATCTCCGGCAGGGTGTCCTTTTTGAACCTTCAGTGCAGGTATAAGAGGAAGTGTGCACCCTGTCTAAACAACAGGCCACTAAAATCCTGTGGCCACCACTGGTCCTGAACCATGCCCAGGTAGGAACCAGTAAAAGTGATCAGTGCATAAGGAATTAACCCGGGCAACTTCCCTCAGGAGTTTTCCTTGTAATCCCATCCGGCGTCCAGACGCATGTCCTGAGAGAAGGGCAAACTTATGACTCCTCCAATGACGCCAACTAATGCAATCCCAAAGATAAGGCACTTGCTGCCTTGAAGGATTATGGTGATGGGGGGTTAGCCCACCAAGTCCCCAGCAGCGACCACTGGACCTAGGGCAAAGACATCTCCTTCTTGCCTCTGAATGTCCCGGAAGTAGTAGTCCACAAATACTGACTGAGTCCTCCAGCAGGCTGCTTCTAGAATGGAGGCAATTGAGCTATTCTTCCATAGGAGCATAGATGTGGCAATACCCCTGATGTCGTGGGCCCGGATCTTGAACAAGGGACAGAGATCTTCAGGAAAAAACTGGTACGTTGTCTTAACTGTATCCCGTAGGAAAAAGGAGATTGCCGCCTTAGACACGGGCCTTTTGGGGTCCCGTACAGAGACAAAAAGATTCCTAGGCCGAGGAGAGGAAGACGTGAGCCGCAGGTAACAATTCATTGCCCTCACTGGACAAAGTAGACATTCCTCATCCTCATGTCCCACAAGAGAAGAGAGACTGCGAAGACGGAACTCCCGAATGATGGGGTTAAGGCCGGTTTCCGTCTTGGCTACAAACTCAGGAAGGTAGGACAGAATGAGATCCTCTCCCTGTGTAGCTGTGACCATAGACAGGGCACGGAGCTCACCCACCCTCTTGGCTGTAGCCAGGGCCACCAGGAAAAGTGTCTTCCTAGACAAATCCCGGAAGGTGGACCGTTCCAAAGGCTCAAAAGGCGGACGTGTCAAGGCTCTAAGGACCACGTCCACATTCCACGATGGAGGTCTGCAAGGTGGCCGGCGTACTTGCCTTGAACAAGTTCTAACCACCTCCCGGAGAACTGGATCCGAGGAGAGGTCAAATCTTTAAGGGCAAACACGCTATTGAGCATAGTCTTGTACCCTTTAATGGCTGAGACAGATAGCTTGCTCTCCTGCCTCAGAAAAACTAAAATGTCAGCAAACTTTTGGCTGGAGGGGTTAGAAACAGTGTGGCCCTCCCTTTTGCACCACTCCCGGAATTTCTTCCACTTATGCTGGTAATTCATAAGAGTGGAAGGCCGTTTAGATTTTGCCAGGAATTCCGTAACACGAGAGGAATAGCCTTGGTGACGGAGGATTCGCTGGACAGTTTCCACGCGGTTAACTGTAGCATGGGGAGAGCCTGATGGAACCTGTGGACGTGTGGCTCACGGAGGAGGTCTCTGCGATGTGGAAGGCGTCTGGGGGCGTCTACCAAGGCCTGGACGAGATTCGGAAACCATTCCCTCTGAGGCCAGAACGGGGCAATCAGGATGAGGGTGGCGCGGTGTGCCGTCCTCAACTTGTTGATAATCTTCCTGATCAATGGAAAAGGAGGAAAGGCGTACACATCCTGGCAATCCCAGTTGTAAAGGAATGCGTCCGTGGCGATCGCCATGGGGTCTCGAAACGGTGAGACAAAGTTCGGCAGCCGGAAGTTGAGCCTCGTGGCAAAGAGGTCCACTGTGGGATAACTCCAGGTCCTCCACAGTCGACTGCAGATGTCCTGGTGGAGAGTCCACTCTGTAGAGATAACCTGGTCTCGTCTGCTGAGGCAATCCGCCAGGACATTGGAGGATCCCTTCACGAACTGAGGGATGATCTGAACGGCATGATCTTCCGCCCACTGAAGAACTGACTGAGCCTCCGCATTGAGAATCCCTGAACGAGTCCCACCTTCCTTGGCCAAGTATGACAGGGCCGTGGCATTGTCTGAGAAGACTGCAACCGCTTTCCCGCAAAATTCCTCCGTGAAGTGGGATAGGCTGAGACGAATGGCTCTGAGTTCCAAGAGATTGATATGAAGGGACCGCTCCTGTGGGGTCCACAGACCACTCACTGAGGCATGAAGAACAGACGCCCCCCAACATAGGGTCGAGGCGTCCGAGTACAAGCACACATCTGGGGAAGCCAATTGTAGCGACTGTCCCACCCGTAGGCTGGGCTCTGACAACCACCACTGAAGATCCTCCAGAAGCATGCTGTCCCAAGGAACTGTTAAGTCGTCTGGATGGAACTGACGGTTACAAGATCGGGAAAGATGTAATTGTAGGCCTCTCATTCGTCGTCTGGCCCCGGGAATTAGATGGATGAGGGAAGACATGTGACACAACAGGATCGACCAAGCCCTTGCTGGTGGAGATTGAACACTGAGGAAGGACTCAATCTGGCGGTGAAGGTTCTCCAGGCGTTCCTGTGCCGGGAAAACCTTCAAAAGCGTTGATTGAATCTCCATCCACAGATGGATCATCGACTGGGACGGGGTAAGACGGGACTTTCCCCAGTTTACCTGAATACCCAGGGAGGCACACAGGTTGAGAAGGAACTCGGTTGCATCTAGGGCCTCCCGTTCGGAGTGGGCCAACAGTAGCTAGTTGTCTAAATAATGGAGGAGACGAATCCCCCGCTGATGGGAAGCCGCTGAAACTGGACCAATCATCCGAGTGAAAATTTGTGGGGCAGTGGATAGGCCGAAGCAAAGGACCTTGAACTGGTAGTGTAGGCCTTTCCAAATGAAGCGAAGGAACTTTCGGCTGTCTGGATGGACCAGTATTTGGAGGTAGGTGTCCTTGAGATCGATGGCTGCCATCCAGTCGTGACTGCGAATCGCAGACATGACCGTCCTTACAGTTTCCATCCGGAATCGAATGGTGATGACGTAACGATTGAGAGAGGATAGGTCGAGAATCGGGCGGAAGCCTCCGGTGGCCTTTGTCACAACAAAAAGGTGGCTGTAAAATCCCGGAGATGCTGGAGCCTCCTCTAATGCCCCTTTTTCTAAGAGAAGCCAAACCTCGTGATCTAATGCCTCGGCCTTCTCGGATCCCAGGGAGTAAGACCGAAATCCAACTGGATGGGAGGTGACTGGTGGAGGTGTCGTGAAAGGAATCCTGTAACCTTCGCGGAGGACGGCGAGTACCCAAGCCTCCGCTCCAATTGTGATCCAGTCTTCTAGATTGTTGGCAAGGCAACCTCCAATGGGGATCCGGGACGGGCGAGGGTCTACTTCCGAAAAAAACTTGTCCAACGTTCCTGGACGGGAAGAAGGGAGTCTGGGAGCAGGTTTCTGCCGTTGGGGCATACTTGGCTGGGAAAAGGAGACCGTGCGACCAGACGAGGTCGAGGGTCGATGAGAGGCAGCCACAAGATTAGTGCGAGAAGCATGATCCACCAATGGAGTGCCCGAATTAGGACGAGGCTTCACCAGTGCCCGAGCCGCTGCTTGCTGGAAGGAGATGGAGGCTGCTTTGTCTGCAACCCGAAGGGCTTCCTGAACTCGAGCCTCTTCAAAAAGGAATGCAGAGTCTATCGCAGATTTCCTTAAGTCCACCTTGGTCGCAGACTTAAATACCGGTGGGAGACGGGACAGGATCGCCTCCCGTCTCATGGCCTTTACATTGGTCAAGGCAAATGCTGAATCTTTGGCAGTGTCCACCATGGCAAACTGAATACTCCGAAAGAGTTAATCAGCTAGAAGCTTGTCCTCTTGTCCAGGCTGTAGGGAAGAAAGGAGCCGGTAGAATGCTCCCACACCCCAAAACAGAAAATTCTGTGCCTCACATTGACGGGCGAGAACGCCTTCGAGGCGGGTCATATCAGCATGTTGAACCAACACTTGGGGTTCTTTCCCCTTAGTGGTGAGAGCAAGAGCCAAGTCGGTGCTCAGCTTGGTTGCCTTCCCCGCTGACTCATGACCACTAACGGAGTAGATCCTCCTGTATCTGTTGGACAGGTAGCGGGCAAGAGATGGTCTGGATCCTTCAGTAGCCAGGAGAAGAGCCTTGGTAGCAGAATCCAATGAGAAATCCATAGGCTGGGCCCTGGTGAGACGGATATGTTTCTCCACTTCAAGCCTGACCTCCCCAGGTGGGCCAGATCGATGAGCCGCTTCCACATACCCCAGCGCCTCCAGAAAGCAGTGGGTAAATTAGGCCATCATGGATTGAAAAGGTGGAGGAGGAACTGCATCATGGTCCCTGGACCGTGTGCCAGAATTGTCCTCCGAAATCTCATCCCATGGATCCGCGAGGTCACCTTGTGCTGGACCCAGGGATCCAGAAAGTGGGAATGGTGGATCAGGATCCCTCATGGACCCGATCCAAGATCCAGGTGGCGCAACTTGAGGACGTGTAGTAGCCAAATGGATCTGATCCTGGTGGTAGAAGGCATGTGAGGAGGGGGCTGACAGACCTCGAGCTCCTGTGTGTCTTGTGGACTGAGGGAGGGATTTAGGCCTTGCCTGTGTAACACTCCCCTCTGGCTGTGTGGGCTTGACCGAGTTCTCAGTCAAAGTGCCCTAGTAATACACAGCCTGACCCTCACCCCGGGTCAGTGGCCGGGAGTGGTGTACAGAAAACACACACGTGTCCCAGCCCTGGTCACATCCTGAGGGAGATTCTGGACTTGGTGGAGCCAGATCTCCCCCCACCACAGGACGTGATCGCTTAATCCTCCACTGAACATCCTTGGGTGGTCTAGATCGCTTACCCATGGAATGAGGATCAAATGGTGCCTGATCTAAATCTACACCACCCCTATGCCTCGCCTGCCCCCGGTTACTCCCCACCGGCACACCAGCTTGGAGTGACTGCACACTCTGCCTTGCATTGGGGCCGGGGGGGGGGGGGGTTAGTAACGGACTGCACCGTACCGTGAACCGAGGGTAAGGAGGGAGCTGAAAGAGAGACAGGATTAGGAGCTAATCTATTCTTTACCTTCTTAGACACCATCTCTGATAACATGGTAGGGAGTGAAACACTGTGGCTCCCTTCAGGAAAACCCAGGAAGGCCGCAAATTCTTTAAAGAAAGCAGACATATCAGGTGGAGAATCCTTAGAAGGCACAGGAATCTGAGACACAGAATCCTCTGGGCCCACCGAACCCACCACCGAACCACAGGCTGATCCCGAGGCGCGAGAAGTGGGGGAGGAGCGGGGATGGTTCCCGACCCTAACCTCCCCATATGACTGACTTGAAGTGTGAGGGAACTTTTTCCTAGTCTTATATTCACGCCTCTTCTGCAACGTCCGCTGGTATTTAAGGGCACTGAGAACCAGCTTGGAGCTCCAATCAGCACACTCCTGACACCTGTTGTTTACATCACAACAACCACCGCGACAGGGAATACATACTGTATGTGGATCTTTCTTTACACCTCCAAGTACTTTCCCGCAGCCAGAAGAAGCACAGACTCTCCTGGTGAACTGTGTTGCACCACTCCCTGAAGATGTGGAGTGAAGTGGAGAGGAAGAGCCATGAGAGGAGCCGGGACTGGTAACATGGCGGGCGTGTGGGCGAGCCTCCCTCCGTGCGTCAGCTGGTTGAAGGCCCGGCGGAGGAGAGGCCCGTTCGTCACCATTAACCATAGCAGAAGGTGACAGGAAACCCTCCTGGAGGTCAGGTAACTCAGCCATATGGCCAACAACGAAAGACAGTTGGGCAGTAACAAAGAAAGCACTGTTGAAAACCGCACGGTAGCGCGTCTCAAGAAAGAATGACGGTCTCAGCTGAGGGAGACAGTGGTGCCATGAGTTGCCAGAGGTCGCCAAGGGTGGAATACGACACGTAATTTAAATGTGGTACTAGACGGTTGGGTAGATAGGAAGCATTGTTAGTGCTAATATAAGAAGCAGGTTGTATGTGAAACAAAGCGCTTTATCGAAATAATATAACATATGTAAATAAATCTACTTGGACTGGCCACTTAGCCAAAGTCACACTTTTGACCAACATTTACCTAGTTATTGGGGTTAAGTCAACACTCATTCATTCCCACCTTTTCACACCATCATAGGACAAATAAACCAATGTTATTGACCTGTTTCTGAGTGTGTGGCAAGTGTGATGTTCCCAGTTCCCTTGTGCGCCCTAGGCCCTCATAGTCACTGTGATGTCGAAGGTCCTACCGCCTCATCATCCCGGGCAGCCTGTGCAGTTGTTCGCGTTGGGGCTCCACCTTCACCTTGTCTGTGCTTATCATCAGAGTCGAACCCACCAAAGCAAGAGATAACATCATCATCACTGTCACTGTCGGCATCCTCAACATCCATCTCATGCTCTGATTCTTCGTGTTGTGCCCCCTCCTGTTGACTTTGCTGAAAAAACTCTGTGATGCGTCGTTGCCATCTGGCATTTAAACATGTCCTTGTAAATAGTGATAGCATTGGATATTGAGATACCAATATTTTTGACTTTCTCAGGATTTAGGTTCTCATTCTCCATGACATGTTTGGCAGTGTCAAAGAGCTCCAGTAGATGGCGAAAGGTGTGGGTATTTGGCTCACCAGGCTCCTGTTCCTCGTCCAGATTCTCACGCCCTGCTTGTTGATCCTGCACTGCTTCCTCCTCTTCCTGCATCTCCTGAATCTCATCATTGAGATCAGGCTCTTGATTGGGCATAATTATATCCTGCAGATCTTCCTCGATTATGTCCTGAAGTCCAGGAACGCCTCCGGCCACTGCCACAGCTCAGTGGTACCGAGTGGTGCCGAGTGTGACATCACGGCCGCTTGGCGTGGCTCGGGTTTTCTGGGCGGCGTTACCCGAGTTTGACATCACGGCCAGTCAGCTCGGCTCGGTTTTCGGGTCGGCGTCCCGCATTACCAGTGTACATGACTGTGCCACATTTGATGGACTGCGTTAGACCGAAACCGCGTTACCAAAAGTCGCATTACCGGAGGATTGGGTGTACATGCATTTTTATAATTTCAATAAATAATATTTTGACATAAGCAAAGATTTCTCCAACAAACCATTGATGAAAGAATGTGAGTTGAGGGAGCCTTGGGTTTGTAAGCTAAAACAGACAATCTTGAGATGATCCAAAATACTCTTCAACAATCCTAGAAAGCATAAACAAAACAAAAGAGTACAAGACACATTGGCAGTAGTTATAACAGAAAGTGTGTACATAGGCCACAAATATCAGCTATAAGAAGGGATTACTTGATCAAATAGTCAGGAATTTTGGGGTCAAGTATCAGTAAAAAGACAATGATTCAAGATAAACATAAGTCATGATTATTTACTCACAAACTAAAAGGATATTTTATTTCTATTCATTATAATTTCTATATATTTATTTTCATTTATATATTTATTAATTTTATTAATTTTTTTTTTGTGTGTATTTACCTAGTTGTAATTTACAGGGCTCGAGCAAGACTCATTATGTCCTGTCTCCATAACTATATTTATCCAACCTTTCCTTAAATGTATGCACACTGGTTGCTGTGACAACTTCTTCACTTAAGCCATTCCACATATCCACCGTTCTGAGGAAAACTGTACTTCCTGATATCCCTCAAACACTGACTCTTCACAATCTTCTTAGAATGCCCTCTCGTTCTTCTGTCCACACCTCCAGTTACCGTCACCAAATCCTGTCTGTCAATCTTCTCTATGTGATTTACCATTTTGTACATCGTAATCATATCTCCTCTTTCTCTTCTCTCCTGCTATGTTGGCAAACTCATTTCTCTCAATCTCTCTTCATAGGTTAGATCTTTCAATTCCGGCACCGTCTTTGTAGCTGTTCTCTGAATTCTTTCCAACTTCCTTATATCTTTCTTCATATGTGGTGACCACACCACCGCTGCATATTCCAACTTGAGCCGTATCATGGTGGTTATAACTTTCTTCATCATACTTATATCTAGATAGTGAAACGCCATCCTAATATTTGTTAGCAATCCATACGTTGAGCCAAATATCCCATTTATATGCCTTTCCGGGGACAGGGTGTCTTGAATAATCACTCCCAGATCCTTTTCTTCTTTACTTTTTGTTATTAAATTGTCCCCCAATTTGCAATCCCATGTGGGTCTTCTTTTACTCTTCCCCATCTCCAACACGTGACACTTTTTAGCATTGAATTCCAATTTTCACCTCAGGCTCCATTCATGAATCTTATCCACATCTGTCTGCAACTCCTTACAATCTTCCTTACTCTTTACTACCCTCATCAGCTTTGCATCATCTGCAAACAGGTTTATATAGCTACTCAAATCTTTCTGCATATCATTCACATATATCTGGAACATGATGGATGCCAGCACTGATCCCTGTGGTACTCCGCTTGTTACTACACTCCACTCTGAATTTGTGTCTCTAATCACAGTTCTCATTTCTCTATCCTTTAGATAATCTGTCATCCAATCCAGCACTACTCCCTTCACTCCTCCCATATGGTTCATCTTCCACAACAGTCTTTTGTGCGGAACTCTGTCAAATGCTTTCCTGATGTCCAAGTACACTGCATCCACCCAGCCTTCCCTGTCTTGCACTTCATCGATCACTCGTATAAAAACTCAGCAAGTTCGTCACACAAGATCTACTTTTTCAAATCCGAATTGGCTCTCATTTATCACCTTATTCTCCTCCAAATAGCTTACCCATCTTTCCTTGATAACCGTTTCACACAACTTGCCCACAACACTAGTCAACGACACAGGTCTATAATTCAGTGGCTCCGTCTTTTTCCTTCCTTTATAAATCGGCACAATATTAGCTCGTTTCCATTCTCTTGGTACTTTTCCTTCCTTCAAGGAGCTGCTAATCACATCCCAGATTGGTTCCACCAATTGCTCCCTACATTCTCTTAAAGTCCAGCCCGATACTCCATCCGGTCCCATTGCTTTTCTCACATCCAACTTTTCCAATAGTTTTCCAATTTCCTGTCTTTCTACCCTTACCTCCTGCAGTCCCTCCTGCCTCTCTTCTACAATCGATTCTATAAATTTCTCTTCCACATTAAACACAGATTTAAAACTCTTGTTCATAAGTTCACTCGTCTCTTTTGCTGTTTCATAAATCCGACCTTCTCTCTCCAGTTTATCAATGGTCTCCCTGCTCTTCATCTTTCCATTAATGTATCTATAAAACAACTTAGGTTCTTTCTCACATTTCTGTACTATATCCCTTTCAAAACTTCTCTCATCCTCTCTCCTTATTCTAACATATTCGTTTCTTTCATTTCTATACTACTCTCTGTTGATATCGTTTCGGTTCTTCATCCACTTCTTCCATGCTTTGTCCTTCCTTTTCTTAGCTTCCACACATCTTCCATTAAACCAACTATATTTACTTTCTCTCACCCTGTACACAGGTACATACTTTTGCACTCCCTCGTTATACTTTTCCAGAAATAATTCATACTTCTCCTGTACTGTCAAGTCTTTCATCACATTCTTCCAGTCTATATTCCCAAAAAACTTCCTTAACTCTTCAAAATTTGCTCTCCCATGGTTCAACCTTCCATTTTTATGATCTTCCTTCCATTTCATCGCCTTCATGTCCTGCATTTCAATTTCTAGTACCACATGATCATTCTTTCCAATCGGATTTGTATATTCAATAATCGGTTTGACTTCAGGTTTCTTCGTAAACACCAGATCAAGCACTGATGGTTCTTCTTCTCCTCTATACCTTGTGGCTTCGTCCACCCATTGTTCCATCGTATTCACCAGTGCCAGTTGTAACAGCTTCTCACTCCACACCCCTTCACCTCCTTTCACTTCCATTTCCTCCCAGTTTACCCCCTTGCAATTAAAGTCTCCCACTAACAGTACTTTTTTATTTCTACTTATCATATCGTCCAAGCACTGCCAAACTTCCTCTTGCATCCTTCTATGCTCCTCTTGCCTCCATGCATTCGTTTTAGATGGTACATACGTTAATATGACTCTCCTCCTCTCCCCTTTACTATTTTTAATCACAACGCTTATCACCTCAGCCATGTCCTTCCCATACTGCACATCCTCTACATATATGTCTTTTTTAACCATAATTAGCACTCCCCCACCTCCTATTGTAACCCTCATCTTAAAGTTCAGTTGAACTTCTTGCTTGAGTTTCGTTTCTGCTAAGCATACCACTTCAGGTCTGTTAACTTCTAGGTAATCTTTCAATTCCAGCACTCCCGAGAGTAAACCATCAATGTTTGTATACATCACTTTCAACGCCCCATTTTACACATTAACTTTTCTTACTTCTACTACTGTTGTTCTCCCTCCTCTTGTGCTCCCACCACCTCCCTCTCTCTCCCCCTCATGTACCATTTCCGTAGTTTCATGTCCATCACCCTCCAGTAAAATTCCTCTTTCTCGTTCCCTGTCCTCTGGCCGTTTTTTTCCTTGGCTTCTCTCCTCAAGTCCTCTCTCTTCCACATTCATGTCACGTTTTATCCAGACGTTCTTGTACTCTTCTCTCTCAGCTCATTTCCCTGTTCTTGCAAAGATCCCTTCTGTCGCCACTTGTGATCTCATTGTTACTTTTAATTGTCTCTTTCCTCTTCTTCTTCTTCTTCTTGGGAATTTGATGGGGCCGTGCAGGCTGTGGTGCCACAGCCTCTAGTGCCCCAAAAGTGCAGGTTGCAGATGAATGAGTGGATCAGATCCTGTTGGGTTGACCTGTCCTTTGGAGGAAGGTCCTGGTGTGTTTGAGTACTTTGAAGGCCAGGCCAGGATCTTGAGAGCCACCTAAGATGTCTGTTATTGTTGGTCTGCGGATGTGGAGAGACGACAGTGAGTGAAGGAGTGCCATGCGGTGGGAGTGGTGACGAGGACAGTGAAGTAGGAGGTGTTCTGGGGTGTCTGGTTGTGTAGGGCACCAAGGGCAGTGGGGGTCATCAGTCATGCCCAGCTTGTGTAGGTGGGAGTTTAGGCGGCTGTGTCCAACTCTGAGTCTGGTGACGGCAGTGTCAAGGGCACGGCTGGGGGAGTAGGTCCACCAGTGGTGTCGTGTGTCTTGTCTAATGCGTCCAAGTGAGGTGTACTGTAGGGCGTTAGTCAGGTCTGTGTCCCAGTGTAGTCTACAGGCTGTGTGGAGGTTAGTCAGTGAGTCAGTCTGGTCAGTGGGGAGGTGTATGGGGAAGGGGTGGGAGTGTGCTTCCGCTGCCGCTCTGTCGGCCACTGTATTACCCATGATGCCGACGTGTGAGGGAACCCACTGAAGGTGGATGGAGAAGCCAGAAGAGGACAGTTGGAGAAGAAAGTGGTGAATGGTGAAGCAGAGGGAGTGGTGTGTTTTGGGGCGGTGGCGCCGGATGAGTTGGAGGGCTGAGAGGGAGTCTGAGAAGAGAGTGACTGAGCAAGGGGAGGTGAGTGTGGTGGCAAACCTGAGGCCCTCTCTGATGGCAAAGAGTTCTGCCGTCAGAATGGAGGCAGAGGCCGGAAGCCTCCAGGCAGTGGCAGTGTTACGTACTGGGACATACATAGCAGCTCCAACAGAGGGAGGTGTTGGGAGGCGGGAGCCGTCAGTGTATATGTGGAGGGAGTTGTGGTAGTGAGTGTGCAGGAGGTTGTTGAAAATTATCCTCCTTATATTTACCAAGTCTAAACACTTCTTCTATTTCTCGTTCCAGATCTTGCTCTTCATCTTGAACCAATGTTACAATATCTCTCACCATCTCTCTCTCCTCTTTCTCTTTCGCCATCTTGACTGTGTTTTTCTTTTTTTGTAGTCCAAAAATGACCATATTTCTGTGTGTGTGTGTGTGTGTGTGTGTGTGTGTGTGTGTGTCTGTGTGTGTGTGTGTGTGTGTGTGTGTGTGTGTGTGTGTGTGTGTGTGTGTGTGTGTGTGTGTGTTTCTAACTCTTGAACTTCTCTATCTCTGTGTGGTGTCAGGTGGACTGCTGGTCACTTGGTGTGCTGCTCTACACATTGGTCTATGGAGCCATGCCCTTTGATGGCTCAAACTTCAAGCGGCTGGTGAAGCAGATCACTCAGGGGGACTATTATGAACCCAAGAAGCCCTCACGTGAGTTCTTAGAAAACTTCTATCTTTCTATATTCTCTGACACCCCATTATCTCTGAGAAACAGAAGAAGAACATCCACCTCTCCCTATCCACACACTTCCTCCTTTCTTGTTCAAGCCCTCCCCCTCTATCAGCAACTCATTCATGCATGTACTCTTTTACCATATCCTTCCATTTTACAACTCGTCTTGCTCTCCTAGGAACCTCAATTTCCAATATAAAAAAACTGACCACTGGCATTTTAGTTAGTAACCTGGACCATTGCAAATATCTGGTCCACACAGCCTTTTTCTTCCCTGAATTCACTCTGGTCCTCGCTAATCTTCCCTTCAATTCTTTCCATCAGTCTCTCTGTTAACTCTCATATACTTTATATGCCACACTTAGCAAAAGTATATCTTTAAACTTATTACACTTATCTTTACTACTTTTATCTTTATGTAAGATCACAATAATACTTTTCTGCCAACTCCTTTGGTACTTCTCTGTGTTCATGTAAAGTCATATATCAGAAACATCCATTCTACCACTTTTTCCTTAATTTTTTAATATTTCTGCAGATATTACATCTACACCTGCAGCTTTATAAAGCTGAAGTTTATCTTTATTTATCCATCCCTGGGCCACATGTTGACCATCTCTTTCCCACAGGTGCGTCTGACCTCATCAGACACATGCTGACGGTTTCGGCCAGCAAGCGTGCCACAGTTGAGGAGATCTGCAGTCATTGGTGGGTGAATGAGGGGTTCAGCGAGCCTTGCCTAGAGGTTGCCGAGGCACTGGCCAATCAGACTCCTGTGCGTCTCGACCTATTGCTGTCCCTCGCCCCAAAACACATCGATTCAGAACACATGTTAATCCAGCCCGAGGAGGATGACAACAGTGCCAGAGTTAGTGTGTTTAGGGTTACTTTACTTTCACATTTCCTTGACAGTGATGCATTGCCTTTAAAGTGTGCTGCACAACTGTTACTACCTATTTCAGCTGTTAATAACATGCGAGGACACAGAACACAATGATAATTACACACACTCTCTCTCTCTCTCTCTCTCTCTCTCTCTCTTTTTTTTTCTGTCTCTCTGTCTCTGTCTCTGTCTCTCTCTCTCTCTCTCTCTCTGTCTCTATCTCTCTCTCTGTCTCTTTTTCTGTCTGTCTCTCTTTCTGTCTCTGTCTCTATCTGTCTCTCTTTGTCTCTGTCTCTCTCTCTCTCTCTGTCTCTGTCTCTCTCTGTCTCTGTCTCTGTCTCTGTCTCTGTCGCTGTCGCTCTCTCTCTCTCTCTCTCTCTCTCTCTCTCTCTCTATCTCTCTCTCTCTCTCTCTCTCTCTCTCTCTCTCTCTCTCTCTCTCTCTCTCTCTCTCTCTCTCTCTCTCTCTCTCTCTCTCTCTCTCTCTCCCTCTCCCTCCCTCTCCCTCCCCCTCCCCCTCCCTCTCTCCCTCTCTCTCTCTCTCTCTCTCTCTTTTTTTTCAGGTCAAACATTATTGTCTAATACTCATTCTGTTGTTATTGCATAGAGACAACATTGTACCTATATATAGTAGCCATTTCTCTATAAATGGCATACAAGAAAGAAGCAGCACATAGGAATTTAACACAAAAGAAACCTAATAAAAAATATCAATAATATTTCACTCACATTCACATATTTCACCATCATACTCTAGTAGTTATTGCAGGAAGACTTTTTTATTTTTTTATTTCTACATTAAGGCTACTGGCTAAGGAAAAACAGAAATAAGTAAAAAAAAAAACCCGCTTGTCGCCAGACCCTGTAAAAAGGACAGTAGGAGAAATGTAGACATGGGGGTATGTCCAATTTAGTGTGAGAGGTGTCTTGACACTCCTCTTTTGAAAGAGTTTAAGTTATAAGCAGAAAAACAGACAAAGGAAGAGAGTTCCAGAGTTTACCAGTGTAAGGGATGAAAGAGTGAAGATACTGGTTAAATCTTCCATTAGGAAGATGGACAGAATAGGGATGAGAAGAAGGAGAAAGTCTTGTGCAGCGAGGCTGCGAGAGGTGGGTGAGACATGCAGTTAGCAAGTTCAGAAGAGCAGTCAGCATGAAAATAGCAGTAGAAGATAGATAAAGATGCAACATTGCGGCGGTGACTTAAAGAATCAAGACAGTCAGTTAGAGGAGGAGAGTTGATTAGGCGAAAAGCTTTAGACTCCACCCTGTTTAATAATGCTGTATGAGTTGAGCACCCCCAGACATGAAAGCCATACTCCATACATGGGCAAGCAGTAAGCAGCTGAGACGGAGAGAAAAATGAACGCAGATGCCATAGGACACCTAACTTCTTGGAAGCTGATTTTAGCAAGAGTAGAGATATGAAATTGCCAGTTTAGATATTTAGTAAAGAATAGACCGAATGTGTTTAATGTGGAGGAGAGGGGAAGTTGAGTGTCATTGAAGAAGAGGGGATAGTTATTTGGAAGATTATGTCGAGTAGATAGTTGTAGAAATTGAGTTTTTGAGGCATTGAACAAAACCAGGTTTGCTCTGCCCCAATCAGAAACTAATGAAAGATCAGAAGTTAGGCGTCCTATAGCATCTCGCCTTGAGTCATTTAATTCTTGTTGGGTTGAGCGTCGGTTGTACGACATTGAAAAGTGCAAGGTGGTGTCATCAGCATAGGACTCCTATGCTGATGACACCACCTTGCACTTTTCTCCTAAATTTGACTCAATGCCCTATCCACTCCTATGATAGGAGTGGATAGGGCATTGAGTCAAATTTAGGAGATCATTGATGAATAATAGAAAGAGTGGGTGATTGGACAGAACCCTAAGGAACACTACTGTTGATAGTTTTAGAAGAACAATGACCGTTTACTACAACAGCAATAGACCGGTCGGAAAGGAAACTGGAGATGAAGGTACAGAGAGGATAGAATCCGTAGGAGGGTAGTTTAGAAATTAAAGATTTGTGCCAGACTCTATCGAAGGCTTTCGATATGTCAAGACCGACAGCAAAGGTTTCACCGAAGTCCCTAAAAGAGGATGACCAAGATTCAGTTAGGAAAGCAAGAAGATCACCAGTAGATCGGCCTTTACGGAAACCATACTGGCAATCAGAGAGAAAATTATAAGCTGATAGATGCCTCATTATCTTCTTGTTACGAACAGACTCAAAGGCTTTAGAAAGGCAGGAAATCAAAGCTATGGGGCGGTAGTTAGAAGGATTGGAGCGGTCACCTTTTCTAGGGACAGGTTGAATGTGAGCAAACTTCCAGCAAGAAGGACAGATAGAAGTAGAGAAATACAGACGAAAGAGTTTAACCAGGCAGGGAGCGAGCTCGGAAACACAGTTTTTAAGAACAACAGGAGGGACTCCATCTGGGTTGTAAGCCTTCCGAGAATCACGGCCAGAGAGGGCCTGGAAAACGTCATAATAAAGAATTTTCATTTTAGGGATGAAGTAGTCAGAGGGTGGAGAAGTAGGAGGAATATGCCCAGTATCATCCAAAGTAGAGTTGGTAGCAAAGGTTTGAGTGAAGAGTTCAGCTTTAGAGAAAGAAGAGACAGCTGTGGGTTGAATTAAAGGAGGGAAAGATGAAGAAGTAAAATTGTTAGAGATATTATTGACTATATGCCAGAAATCACGAAAAGAGTTAGGGTTGGATTGACTTTGACATTTTCTATTGATGAAAGAGTTGGAGAATAGATTTGGCATGATTACGGGCATAAATATATAGGGCATGAGTTTCAGCAGATGGATGGCTAAAGGTACCGTTTGTGAGCCGCCTCTCTATCATTGACAGCACGAGAACAAGCAGAGTTAAACCAGGGCTTTTTAGCTTTAGTATTAGAGAAAGTATGAGGAATGTATAGCTCCATGCCAGAGATAAACATCAAACACCACCATCATCATGTGCCATTTGATTCCTTGAAAGAGTCTTTCTTACTATACTCTGTAGCCCCCGTTGTTTGTTGCATTTTGTTTACGACTGTGTCTTTATAAATCTTACTTAGGTAGAGTATAAATGTAAAATTATACACAAAAATATAACCTTCCTGGACACTAATGGGTGACCACAAATGAAAAATTACCATAATGTTAATATGATTGAATATTCAGAGGCAAAAATAACAGTGATTACTTAAAATATGAGTCAAGTGCCATAATATAAGCATGTCAAACTTATAGTCAAGACATAATAACTCAAAATACTTTCCATCTAATGCAGAGTGACAGCCTTTTAATGTATTTTTTAGGTTAAAAAACAGAAATAATTTACATCTTTCAGCCAATATAATCCTTCCATTCTACACAGTCCCCCCAAAATTCGGAGGCAGCACGGCCACCACCCAACCTAAAGCTCCCTCCTCCACCCCCGGCTGATGCACCTGTTCCAGTTACCCCCGCCCGCTCAGCCTCCCTTGGTGCACTCGGCTCTATCAGTACTAATGAGATAGAGGCTCTTGTAGCACAGAAGATGCAGAAGCGCAAGGAAGAGGTGGAGGAGGAAGAGGAGGAACGGAAGAGGAAGGCTGCTGATGAGACTGGTACAGTGGAGCGTCGTAAAAAGAAACGTGATGCCTCAGACACTTCCCTCAAAGCTGAACGCAAGGAGCAGAAATGGAGTGAGGAAACCAGCAGTGGCATGAGGCGACCTCCAGCTGTCCAGGAGAGTGAGTCGGCTGAATGCAAGAAAACCTTAAGACGGAAAGAGGCAGCAGAGGGCGAGGAGCAGGAGAAAGCCGAACAGAGGAAGAGTGGAGAAAAGAAGAAGCGTGAGTCTCTCTTGATTGAGGGGGAAGCAAATGATGTGAGTGAGCGGTCAGAGAGGCGGAAGAGCACAAGGAAGGCGGAGAAAACGGATGGAGAGAAGGTGGATAGAAAGAAGAGTGTAAAGAAAAAAGATACAGGGTTAGAGAGGGATGTGAGTGAGGGGGGTGATAGGACAGAGCGGAAGAAGAGTGCCAAAAAGAGAGACTCAGTGGTCACCCCAGACAGCAGTGTTGAAAGAAAGAAAACCAGCAGGAAAAAGGACACTTCTGGGGATGACCAAAGTGGGAAGGATGATAGTGAATCAGCATATGTGTCCTTGTCTGTGATAAATGGTGAAGTAGGGGATGTGGGGGAGGGGGAGAGGGAGGAGGAGGAGAAGGATGATGGGGAAAGAGGGGAAAGTGGTATTGGACTAGGAGGTTCTGGCAAGGAAGCAGTGCGGCTTGACCAGTCACCAAGTCCACGGGAGTCTGGGGGATCAGGTGAGGGTAAGGTCAGGTCAGGGGATTTGCAAGAGTGTCCCATGGAGGTGGAGGAGGATGTCAAGAAGTCTTCTAGTCAGTCCCAGTCGGGTGAGTCTGGCCGGGTGACCAAAGGCTCTGGTTCATCAGTGAGCCGAGAGTCGATGAGTCCTGTGAAGAAGCTGGGGGGAGCCGCCCCACCCCCTACTTCCACTACCACCACAACCACCACCACCACCACCGCTACAACCACTACCACCACTGCTGCTGCTGCTGCTGCTGCTACTTCATCCCCCCACGGGTCTCCACACAAGAAACCATCACCGCCACCCAGTCAACCTCCTAAGGTGAGGAAAACAGATTCAAAGTCCTTATTCCAAACAGTCTCCAAGGGTCAGGGTGAGACCAGGCCGGCAGAGAGTGTGGCGGCTGGGAGCAGAAGGGCCAGTAGGGTACTAGTTAAGACGCCCCAGCCAGTCACCCTGACGGAGAAGGTTCTGCAGGAGGCAACTGATAAGATTAAGTATGAGGATAAAAAGGAGGAGAAGGAGCCACGCACTCTTGATTCAGCCCAGCCAACAGGACGGTCTGAGACGAGTAAAGGCAGCGGCCAGCCGTCGTCTGTCCTCTTGATCCCAGCTAGGAGTCGAGATGGGTCTGAGTCGTCGGGTGAGGCGGCGCCCCGCCCAGCCCGACCGGATGGGGCCAGGCGACAGTCAAAGGTTTTCAAAGCGGCGGCCATGTGGGAGAATGACCGAACGAGCAAGTCCTCCTCGGCCCAGCCAGACAAGCTCAAGAAGCCTGTCCGGACGGGAGCGAGTATCATGTCCGATCTGACGAAGAAGTTTGAGGTGAAGCCGAATGTTGATCGCAGGAGTAAAGTGGTGCCGTCCCTCAAGGTAATCCATGTTGTCATCTTCCTTAGTTGCACTCTGTTGGTGGTTGTGAGTTTGGTAGGCCGAGCATGGGTGTGGCCTTGGATGAGGTGGTGGGTGGAGTGGGTAAGGCAGAGAGACTGTTGTCACAGTAATAATTTTAGTGTGTACTGCCTTTCCATAGTTGCATTTTTTTTCCTGGTTGTGAGTTACTTAGGTCGAGCATGAGTGTGGCTGTTTGTCCTTGTCCAGGGATGGGATATGAGGGTTGTGGGAGAAGCAGATGGCTATGAAAATGCTAACCCAAGGGAAATCAAAACCTGTACTAAGATATGGTCAGTGATATGCCAGAGGATTACTTAAATCAAAAGATTACTCCAACAGTATTGTACAGTATTTGGTATAACGTTCCTCCTTGACTCTTGATTCACAACAAAAGTCGAAAAAAATATGCTCATTCAAACTCAAGAAACAAAGTTTTGTTGTGATGGGAAAACAATGTTTTTAAAATGTCACACTGCAACAGCTGCAGTAATGATGAAAATAGTACATCAACAAGAATGATTAAATAAAAAGAAGCATCTGCATGAACCATGGTATTGTATTGAAATTGTATTCAAGGATGAATTTCCTGTTAGTTTTTTCAAATGACTGCATGCCATCCTTGCACCTTCAGGAGTGAGTGTTTGTTGTTGTGTCCTGCCTCTGTGGTTTATCTTCTCCCAGAAGTGAGTGTCTGCTGTGGTGTGCCCTTCCACCCTTCAATTGCTTCCTTGTTATATTTTCTTCCCCAGATGATCATGACTAGTACATACCTAAGTACATATTTTTTCCTGCCCTTCCTCCATCCCTAAGCATTACAGTACCACATGGTCCAGTCCAGCTGAATGATAAGAGTGTATTGACATAAATGTTTATTCGGCATATTTTCAGTCAATAAGGTTAATTTTCATGAAGGGTGTAAGTGGGTTTGAAGAGGAAAAAGAGTAGAGTGTATACATGAGATTGAGTAATGCATTTCCTCCAACAAATTTTGACCCTCAACGCTGCAAAGCACTGGATAGCACTCCATTCCCTGTAATAAACTCTGATCCCTTCAATTGCAAAAGTACCATGGTGAACTGCTTGACCAAACAAGTCTACACACACACAGACAGACATGCACAAACTATGCACACAACTCCCTCCACTGCTCCTCCCACTTGCTGTGGCTCAAAGTTTCCTCTTGGAGGTGATGTTCTTTCTCGTTACCTGAGGAGCGGCAGCACTGGTCACTGTGCTGGTGCTAGTGTTTGGAAATCATCCTTGCAAAAGTCACAAAACTGAGACAGAGAAGAACAAAGGTTGCCTTCATGGAACTTCTGCATAAGCATAAAAGTGATAAGAAAAAGGAAGGAGAGAGTTAAAGGCTCTCATACTGTGTCATATTTCAGCAAATTGTAAGAAAGGGAAATAAATGATAGAATTGGTCAGATTAGCATGTACCATAAAACTGAAAATGAGAACAGTAAAGACTGTCCTCTATCTAAATATATATGTATCTGGCTTATTTTCCCATTAAAAGGGGATAGCCAAGACATGGCATTGAGGGTTCAAGGAGACTTTTTACGCTTCCATTCCTTTCTGCATCCTGTCTTTTCATAGGAGAGAATACAGAGGAGGGGCTTCCCAGGCCCTGGGCTCTCTCCTTTTTTGTTGCCTTTTACCATCCGCAGAGAATATGGTATTAGTATTCTTGCAGCCCCACCACAGGGTTAATATAAGCTGTCTTAGTAAAACTTTATGTGTATACCAAGCTAATATTCCCTTTATAGGAGGTAAGGAAGAAAAATTAATCAGAAAAAAACCTTGTCACATTGAACTTTATGATAAGAAGAATAAAAAGCGATAATAAAAGCCAAAACTGGGCAAGAATGATGATAGTAGAGACTGTTGTTTTAGAGCTTATCATAGTTGTGAGAATGAATGAAAGGTTTTACATCAGGACTCGGCTTGTGAAAAAATATGCAAAAGAAATATCTATTTATATACCCAGTTTATACCCCTCTTAAATGGGGTAGTCAAGGCAAAGCAGCCACGTACACACAGTGTCTCTGAAGAGTAGGTGGTGGTGGTGGTGGCGGTGGTGGTGATGGTGGTGGTGGTGGTTGGTGGTGGTGGTGGTGATGATGGTATGGTGGTGGTGGTGGTGGTGGTGGTGGCGGTGGTGGTGGTGACGGTGGTGGTGGTGGTGGTGGTGGTGATGGTGATGGTGGTGGTTACAGATCAGGAAAGTAACTGAAAAAAAAAAAACAACAACTGTGTTTATGTTGTGTGTTACTTTTTTTTGGTGTGTGTATGTGTGTGTATAAGTGAGTCAATGTGAATAAAGTAAGCACGAAACACCAGAGATCATATATATATATATATATATATATATATATATATATATATATATATATATATATATATATATAAATATATATATATATATATATATATATATATATATATATATATATATATATATATATAGTATATATATATATATATATATATATATATATATATATATATATATATATATATATAGTATATATATATATATATATATATATATATATATAGTATATATATATATATATATATATATATATTATATATATATATATATATATATATATATATATAGTATATATATATATATATATATATATATATATATATATATATATATATATATATATATATATATATAGTATATATTGTATATATATATATATATATATATATATATATATATATATATATATATATATATATATATATATGTATATATATATATATATATATATATATATATATATATATATATATATATATATATATATATATATATATACTGTCGACCCTCAATTTAACGGACTTCGGATTTAACGGACTGTCTGCTAACGGACAATCAACCCTGATTTGGACTAAATTCCGTTAGTGTAAAAGAATGTCCGGTAGGTGGCGGTCGCGTCGGTAACAGAATCCGTTAAAATCTAGGGCGAAACGCCCAACTTTTGGGCAATGAAATAAAAAAAAACTTATATAATCAAACCTAACATAACCTAATTTAACCATAACCTAACGTAACCTAACCATAACCTAACATAACTTGAAAGATGTTTTGCCAGGTAAACAAGGGTGAGCACTGCCTGAAACCTTCATAGATGTGTTGAGTACACTATGTATAGTATGTAGGAATTCATATTTGTATCGATATCGTCCGAGCAGTAGTCATGCAGATTTACCCAAATACTTTTTGGCTTATCTTAACCAAAGTTGTATGTACAGTATTTACAGTTACACTCAATGGTTACTCCGAGTCAAAGGGAAGCGTCTGGATGCAGCTATTAATCGTTATGCTTCACCCACAATCAGCTGATGTACCTAGGCTCTGCCTTCCTTCTCCTTCTAGGCATCAGTGTTGAAACCACCATGGAGTCTAATAAGTGTGTGTAGCTAGGTTAGGTTAGATAAGGCTAGCCTACTAATTTTTAGGCACGGACTATTTATTTCTGGGCAAAGTATGATGCTTTTTCATTTCGAGAAACCTAACCTAACTTAATCTAACTCTAATCCCAACCTAACCCTAACCCCGTCCTAACCTAACCTAACATTGCGGGACTGTAACCAGATACTGGTCTTATCTACTGAGGTGGTGGGTATACAAAAATTAAAACAAATGTTTTAATAGTTTCCAGAAGTTGATATATATTGCATGATATTCTGCAACTTTAATTCTATCTGACACGTAAGTATTGACCTCGGGAGAAGATGCTACACACACTTATTAGACTCCATGATGGTTTCAACACTGATGCCTAGAAGGAGGATGGAGGCGGAGCCTAGGTACATCAGCTGATTATGGGCGAAGCATAAAGATTAATGGCTGCACCCAGACGCTTCCCTTTGACTTGGAGTAAACATTGAATGCAACTGTAAATACTGTACATACAACTTAGGTTAAGGTGAGCCAAAAAGTATTGGGTAAATCTGTATAACTACTGCTCGGACGATATTGATATAAATATGAAGTCGTATATACTATACATAGTGTACTCAACACATCTGTAAAGGTTTCAGGCGGTGCTCACTATTATATCCCTGGCAAAACATCTTTGAAGTTATGTTAGATTCATTATGTTAGGTTAGGTTATGGTTAGGTTACGTTAGGTTATGGTTAGATTAGGTTTAATTCAGTTAGTTTCGGTTATATAAGGTTTTTATATTTTTTGCCCAAAAGTTATGCGTTTCACTCTAGATTTATTTTTCCAGGTTGCAATATTATGGCCTTTAACCGAGCAACGGACTTTTTACACTAACGAACAGGGCTGCCACCGCATTAGTCCGTTAAATCGAGGGTCGACAGTATATGTATATATATATATATATATATATATATATATATATATATATATATATATATATATATACTGTATATATATATATATATATATATATATATATATATATATATATATATATATATATATATATATACTGTATATATATATATATTTTTTTTTTATTATTTTTTTTTTTTACATCATAAACTGTTGGCACCAGGAGACTTTTTATGGAGGCACAGATGGACTTGCATCTTGCCTGTTATTTGGCGTAGGGTTTTAGATTTTTTATAATGACGCCTCAAATATTTATGTTCTCTCTTGAAATATATTGAAAACTGGAGAGGCTATTGCTGCTACATCCTCAGATGCATATAAACATTGTAAGTCCTGTCTGAGGACAGTATGGCAGCATAATGCAGTATGGCGATAATACCAAATAATGAAAAGTGGCCAGTGGATATTAGGACATCAAACCCGGAACCCTAGGTTTGCATGACCAAACGCTAGACCACTGTACCACCACTTCCCCATATTGTACATTGGTAAGCTAAAAGGCAAATGGCAGACCAAAGAAATAATGGCAAGGCAAAGTATGGGAAAGAAAAAAAAAGTTAGTTATATTGAAATTGTTAGATCAAATGGAGGATGTGGGTTTGTTGCAGGAAGGAAATTATATAGTAGAATTGTGGTGATTCTGCCAAAATATTATTAAGGGGGGAGCGTCGGGATAAATTTGTTAAATGAGGGAAAGCTGCAGCTCGGGATGCAGTGTAACTATGGCAAAAAAAAAAAAAGGATGTGGTATGCAAAGAGGAGGATATTAAAAGTGATACAAAAAGTCAGTGGGGAATGTGTCCTAAGATAAGAGTGAGTGAGGGTGGTGTGCCCTAAACGTATCCTCTGTGTAAGTGCAGCCTCCCACTATCTACTCTTGTGACATGGGTCTGACCAACAAGAGATGGATGGTTGAACTGCACAAAGAATAATAGTTGAGAGGTCAGACCTGAAGGATTGCCAATGGTTATATAAAAAGCAGATAAAAGAATGGAAATAATCACAGGCTGGGACTTTTGTGAAATAATGGCATCCTAATATAATAGCAGAATGGGCCAGCCAGTCAACACTTCAGCGGATATAAAGGTGAAATAACCTCTCTTGGGTTTCACAAATTACAGGGTGAATAGCATAGGAAGGAGAAAGAATTTTGAGAATCCTTGAAAATTACAAAGGATCAAGATGGGTAGGAGAGAAAGTTTCTTAAAGTGAAGAGAAATGCATATAGCATAGTTGTAAGGAAACTGAACACACATAATAATTGGAATTGGAAATGTCAGGAGGGGAAAATAACAACAAAACCAGAGCAATAGTGGATTTAGAACCATCAGTAAAAACAAGATTGCAATTGGCATGAGTAGAAAAGTGTTTAGAAAAAAGGGCTCATATGATGTAAGTTGGTGTATCAAATTTGGAAGAATTAGAAAGGACTGAAGAATAAATTGAAGAGGAAGGTATAAGCCATAGAGGAAAAGAGTGCATATTGAAAGGGACCATATTACTTTTGCTTATTCCAGTTTTGGTCTGATCAGTGTAGTTATAATTTTTTGTATCATATCTTTATCTAGAAAGTGGAAAGCCATTCGTATGTTGCTTAGCGTCCTGAATGTCACAAAATATTTGATCAATATGTTTATCTGTGATATGTTGTCTTGTATCATCACTTCCAAATCTTCCTCTTCTTTTTCTATTGATATAATATTATGTCCTAACTTATATGTCCATGAGGATCTCATTGTACTCTTTCCTATTTCCAATATATACAGGGGTATATATGCATATATAGTACAGTATAGTATATACACAAATACCTCATCAGATGTCTATCATGAGTAACATCATTGTGATGATATACAACGCTAGTCCACACTTTGTACATAACCTCTTTGAAGACTTAAAATGTACACATACACACACACAATTTTTTATAAATGATGCAAAACTACTAAGGAAAATAAGAAACCACAAGGATTACGATGAGTTACAAAATGACATAAACAAGATATATGATTGGAGTAAAACATAGGAAATGGAATTTGATGGAAAAAAATTCCATCAAATTCCATTTCCTATGTTTTACTCCAATCATATATTTTGTTTATGTCATTTTGTAACTCATCGTAATCCTTGTGGTTTCTTATTTTTCTTAATAGTTTTGCATCATTTATAAAAAATAGTGTGTGTGTATGTGTGTGTGTATGTGTACATTTTAAGTCTTCAAAGAGGTTATGTATAAAGTGTGGACTAGCGTTGTATATCATCATAATGATGTTACTCATGATAGACATCTGATGAGGTATTTGTGTATATATTATACTGTACTATATATGCATATATACCCCTGTAAACTGTGCATTATCTTGTCATCCATTGTAAAGTATTATGTCTTCAGTTAATCTTTATTCAAAGTAATGTATATAGAAATGGATTGATTTACATATTTGTTTTTAGTTATGTTTTGCTTGAGTATTTGCTTAGGATACTTTCAAGTTGGATTCTTATGTATTATTTCCCTCACCAAACACATTACTAAGCCACATCTGTAAGTATACCTTCCCGCAGCATCTCCAATGTCCTGTCCATTCCAGTAGTCCAACACATGCCCTTCTCTCCACTAGCATGGCACACTACAACACAGACCATAAATAGTGATAACATGATGTGAACACAGCTCCATAAATGAGTTACAATAGATCCTAACCCATTCCTTCTTTGCATTGAAGCCTTAGACCCTGATCAGGCCCATATCTTGCAGGTGTCTGATGCCAGGAAGGCCTTTGAGGTTAAACCAGCTGAAAAGCCAACCATCACACTGTGCAAAAAGTCCACAGCAGAGACTCTTCCCATCTCTCCCACCCCAGCCAAGGACACCCTAGCTGCTCCCACTAAGGAGTCAGCCTCAGGGAAATCACCTGTCAGGGAGAAATCATCACCAGTTAAGGACTCACCCAAGGAAGCTGAGAAGCAGAGAGAAAAGTCACCCAGAGTTGGGAAAGAGACTCCTAGCCGGGTAGCAAGCAAGACCAAGGTGGACGCTGAGGCAGAGAAAAAGAAATTGGATGAGTCGGCCAAGAAAGAGAAACCAGAAGTGACAAAGAAGAGTCCTACTGCAGTGGCAACAGAGAAACCAAGCAAGGCAGAGAAGCGAACAATATCTTCCAAGCCTTCTGAACCAAGCCGCAAACAGACCACAGTCAAGGAGAAGGAGAGCAAGGAGGAGGCACCAGTAGCAAAGTCTGAGAAACCCTCCAAGACAGAGCCAAAGCAGATCCTGCATCATCGAGAGTCCTCAGAGTCCTCAGAATCAGAGTCAGAAACTGAGCGTCTCCTCAAAGTGTTGTCAGAGAAACGGGAGAAAGTGGAGGCTGCCAAACAGGAGAAACTCCGCAAAGTGTCTGGGTCCACCAAGGAGCCCAAAGAAGACATGGTGGCCATTAGTGAAGAGTCACAGCCTAGATGCCCATCCAAACCCACTCCAACCAAATCCCCCACCAAAGTCTCCCCAAGTAAATCCCCAGATAAGGCCCTGTCCCAACCAGATGCAAGGGAAACTGCCCCAGAGCAGAAATTTGCCACACTACCACGTGGTTTTAAGACCAAGGGAGCTGTGCATGGTGCCAGCACCACCACCTCTCCGGCTGCACTGCCACCACCTGCTGACCGACCCAAGAAGGACCGCGGCGCCATCAACCAAGAGATTGAGGGTATGATGTCAGCTATCAAAGCAGTGGATCAAGCCATAACTAAGGTGAGAATCTGAAGATGAATGTGTGTGTGTGTGTGTGTGTATTTACCTAGTTTTACCTAGTTGCGGTTTACGGGAGGGGAGTAATCTCATTTTGTCCCGTATTTATATCTTAATTTATCCAGCTTGGCTTTAAAGCTGTGTACACTGGTGGCATTTATTATATCTCCACTTAATTAATTCCAGGTGTCGACCCTTGTGGTTTCTTATTTTCCTTAGTAATTTCGCATCATTTATAAAAAATAGTGTGTGTGTGTGTGTATTTATATTGTTGTATTTACTATTTGTAGTATGCAAGACCTGAACTACACTTGTGTGGTTCTGTCCTTCAGTTGTTCATTCTTTGTCATTATCACCCCTTTTTTTGCTCCATTCCAAGTACACTCATACCTCGTTTTAACGGACAAAAGGGGGAACATCGATCCAATAATGCTAATTATCCATAGTTACTGACACAAAGTCTGTCCCATCAATTATATACTCTCTTCTTTTCTTTTCTTTCCTTAACACGCCTCAGTGGTGCAGTAGTTAGCACTTCTAACTATGAATCTGTTGGCCCGACTTTGATTAGAGGCAAGGGCAGTCGGTGCACAGCTCACCCAACTGTTCATCCTCCCAAACTGGTTGGTAGATAAATGGGTACCTACAGAAACCTGGGGAAGGTAAACTGTGGAAACTCAGATATCATAGTGGCCCTGTGTCCCAGCGTGACAAATTGTTTTCCACCACGGGCTCAAAGGCCAATGTGATTAGAGATGAGTGCCCACAGCTATGTGCAGCTACAGTTATGCTCGCACTTTATCTTACCTTAACCTTTTCTTTTAATTATCTTTCTTTTCTCTTATCTATTTTCCGTGATCTCACATCTAATTTTTTCTCTTGTCCTTGTGGCTTTTCAAAGTCAGATTCTGTTGTAAACACTTTCTGAAAACTCTTATTTAGTACTTCACTCATTTCTTTTGGGTCCTCATATACTTCTTATTTTCCTTCAATCTAGTTAGACTTTCTTCATGTTTTAACTTTCCATTAATAAATCTATAAAACAGCAATGGTACTTCCTTACATTCATCAACTATATCTTTTTCATATCTCCTCTTATATATTAATTCCTTTTTAGTTTAAATTCATATTTCATTCTCTGAATCTGTATGTGTGTGTGTGTGTGTGTATTTACCTAGTTGTAATTTACAGGGTTCGAGCAAGGCTCATTATGTCCTGTCTCCATAACTATATTTATCCAACTTTTCCTTAAATGTATGCACATTGGTTACTGTGACAACTTCTTCACTTAAGCCATTCCACATATCCACCGTTCTATGAGGAAAACTGTACTTCCTGATATCCCTCAAACACTGACTCTTCACAATCTTCTTAGAATGCCCTCTCTTTCTTCTGTCCACACCTCCAGTTACCGTCACCAAATTCTGTCTGTCAATCTTCTCTATGTGATTTACCATTTTGTACATCGTAATCATATCTCCTCTTTCTCTTCTCTCCTGCAATGTTGGCAAACTCATTTCTCTCAATCTCTCTTCATAGGTTAGATCTTTCAATTCCGGCACCATCTTTGTAGCTGTTCTTTGAATCCTTTCCAACTTCCTTATATCTTTCTTCATATGTGGTGACCACACCACCGCTGCATATTCCAACTTGGGCCGTATCATGGTGGTTATAATTTTTTTCATCATACTTGTATCTAGATAGTGAAACGCCACCCTAATATTTGTTAGCAACCCATACGTTGAGCCAAATATCCCATTTATATGCCTTTCCGGGGACAGGGTGTCTTGAATAATCACTCCCAGATCCTTTTCTTCTTTACTTTTTGTTATTAAATTGTCCCCAATTTGTAATCCCATGTGGGTCTTCTTTTTCTATCACTTCCGCAAAACGTCTTTGAAGTTATGTTATGTTGGTTAAGTTAGGTTAAGTTATGGTTAGGTTAAGGTTGTTAGGTTAGTTTGCAGTTATGTTATGGTTATGTTAAGTTAGGTTTGGTGCGGTTCAGTTAGGTTCGGTTACATAAGATTTTTACATTTTAATACCCAAACCCCCAAAAAAAACAAATTTGCGAACCCTAACTTCCGGGTGATAAAATATAAAAATCTTATATAATCGAACCTAACCATAACATAACCGTAACCTAACAACTTTAACATAACCATAACTTGACATAATCTAACCAACCTAACATAACCTATCATAATTTCAAAGAAGTTTTGCGAGGTAAAAAATGGTGAGCACCGCCAGAAACCTTCACAGATATGTTGAG
>JAXIVD010000177.1:135000-142500 GCA_036785275.1 Cancer borealis | reverse complement strand
AAGCAACAAGATGCATTGGTCTCAAGAAAAAAACGTAGAATTTATAGAAGAATATAGGAAACTTGCAGTTCTATGGGATATACACTTGACAGATTACAAGAATAATCATGTTAAGCTAGATACACTGCCGGGATTAGCAGAGAAATTTAACTGTGACATGGCAATGGTAAAGAAGAAGAAAATGTTTTGTGTCATTCAACAGTCAACGTAGGATGTAACATGTTACAAGCAACAATGATGTAGCATGTTACAAGCAACAATGATGTAGCATGTTACAAGCAACAGTCATGTTGCCTTGTCGCAGGCAACATGTCTCCTGGTTGAAAGCCAGTCAAATCACATGCTACATGTTGTCTGTGTTGCCTCGGTGGATTCTTGCCTTTAAGGCCATATTTCACGCACATGAAGATAAAGGTAACAGTGAACAAAGAGCCTGAAGAGGAAATTAAAACATGTAGACTTGTAGAGCAATAGTTGAATAGAAAGCAGTGTGTCAGGAAAACTTAATGGTGCTAAATGTGACGATTATTCATTTTGTAAAGTGACATTTCGTGGGACTTTTTTCCATCCTTGGTATGTTTCTGATCATGTGTGTAAGAAAGCAACCCTCATATCTCTGAAAACACAACTCTTCTAGGTCCACCTCTCAGCCTGCTGCATTAACACCAAAGTTGTCCACTACATTCCACTGTTATGGTTGGTACATTACCTGAAATTATCTCAAATGGAATTATATATGTGAAACTGTGATAAAAAATGGATCAAACTTACTAATGGTTAGGTTTTAGAAATTAAACATACATTAACTATATAATTAGTCAGAAGAAATTTCATACAATGCCTGAAAATAACTGCAGAATCCTCACATACAAATAGTTATTGAATCACAATATCTTTCCACATAGCATAAAGAGTTTCTGATATCTGAGGGCGTGAGATTATTTTTATTTCTGCCTCTTACTCCAGGTCTTTTGGGTGAAAAAGAGAATGTTCAAGAGTATGTTTTGCAGGTGTTCTTTGTCCTACATGGTTGATGTTTGCTTACTTTGTACACCACTGGGAAAGACGATGAGGAGTAAGGAAAGGGGAGGAAGAAAGGAGAGAGAGGAGGGAAAAACCCAAGTTATGAATAGAAAAAGAAAAAGAAAGAATAGGTAGAGGAAGATAAGAAATAGAGTAAGAACAAAAAGAGGACAATAAAATTCATATATAGAAGAAGAGTTGTAGGAGGAGAAAAAGGACAATTAAAAGAAAAGGGGCATAGAAGAGGAGAACAACTATAAGACAAGAGACAACCAAGTAGAAGGGAAGGAGAAGGGGGACAAGGGCAAGAGAAATAAGGGATGAGATGAGAGAGTATTGAATTTACAGGAGGAAGAGGAGATCAAGATGTTGCGAGACTCCTTGGCACGAAGGCTGCCTGAGGAAGGGCAGAGCAAGGGACAGGAGCAAGAAGAGGCACCAGTGAAAGACCAAACAAAGAAATTACTGGAAGAGGAAGAGGAGGAGGAAGAGGAAGAGGAAGAGGAAGAGGAAGAGGAGGAGGAGGAGGAGGAGGAGGAGGAGGAGGAGGAGGAGGAGGAGGAGGAGAAGGAGAAGGAGAAGGAGGAGGAGAAGGAGGAGGAGGAGGAGGAGGAGGAGGAGGAGAAGAAGAAGAAGAAGAAGGAGAAGGAGAAGGAGGAGGAGGATGAAGACGAGGAGGAGGAGAAAGAGAAAGAGGATAAGAAGGAAATAAAGGTGAAGGAGAAGAAAGTAAAAAAAGAAGTTAAAGATGATGATAAGAAGCAAGTACATGTAGTGGTGGAGGAAGAGGAAGAGGAGGAGGAAGAGGAGGAGGAGGAGGAGGAGGAGGAGGAGGAGGAGGAGGAGGAGGAGGAAGAAGAAGAAGAAGATGTAGAAGAGGAGGAGGAGGAGGAAATAGAAGAGAGAGTACCAGAGAGCACTGTTAACCAAGCACTAAGGAGCAAAGAGATCATAGCAATTCCACCCGAGCAGGTTCTCTCTCCCTCCACCCAAGACAGGCCGGCCAGCACCACCACCATCATAATAAAGCAGGTCAGGCATAACCCCAGTGCACAGCCTCCCCCATACCAAGGCACTTCACTCCTGACTCTGCATAGTCATCCCACCTCCTTGTATCTGAAAGCCATGCCTGCACCACTCCATCAGCTGGTGGAAATGTTGGGAAAATTACAGCACCTTCTCTCACTGTACCTCCACTGTCGGACTTGTAAGGGAATGTAATGGGGAAAGATATGCCGGAAACAGCTGCCTTATGTGTGTCCTTCAGTCATTGTTTTTCATAATTTTCTTTATACAAATTCTGGTGTAAGTGTTGCCTGAAAAATCTTGACATTTCTACATCTCAACTAGCCAGAAAATTGTTTAAAAATGATAATAAGTTACAGTTTGAACTAAGGGAAACCATGATAATCAAAACTGATGAAAAAAAAAGTCAATATGATCACATATTGAGTTTACAGAAGAAAGGAACAAAAATAGAATAAGTAAAAGAAAATCTATGAGTGTCATCACACTTTTCTTTTTTGAACTTGTTGAATCCTTATCTTCTGAAATGCTTGAAGTGACAAACTAAAGCTGTGGAGGCAAGCAGTGGTTGGTGCTGTGAAGAGGACGGCCTAATTTTTCTGGAACATCTTGCATAATTTAGATGTTTGTTTGTCTAAAACTGAGTGTGGACGATAGCAGCACCAAAATAGCTGACTTTCTTTAGTAGCAACTCAAGGCATTCCACAATACCAGCCACCCTTGAAAAGATTCAGTGGAGGGCAGACAGTGGTGCTTCTTTTAGCAGTTCGGTGCTTTCCACTGAAGCTCAGTAGCGTAGGCGTAGAAGATATAGAATGGTGCACAAGATAGAGTGCGTTTGCTTTTGTAGACGGCGAGTGTTTGGCCGTAGGCAGCGAGTGACATTTGTATGGAGCAAGTGTGTGTAGTCAGATGAAACACATTTGGAGATGTCCTTTTATGTCCCACTCCCTCTCCTCTGGTATGTCCTCTCTATTCCTCCACTCAGCCCACATGATAGGTATGTTCTGTTTCCTTCCCATTCTTCACACACTGCAACTGTCTCCACAACACTCCCAAACACATTTGAATATCCAACATACAGTTCTTCGTTTTCTTAGACCCTTTATCTGTTTGTTTATTTTGCAGCCTGTAGTATAATTTTATTCATTTCTTAATTTTTTTTTCATTCAACTAATCTTCTGACAAATTCTGATTTATGTAATGCCTTTTTTTTAAAGTAGCTCATTTCATCATAATTTTGAATCTATATGATCTTGTTTTCATTTTCATTAAGATTCAGTCTCTTAATTCAATTTTCAGTTTTTTAAGCAATCTTTAGGTGTTTGATTCACATTTTTTTTGCATATTTCACTTCCTTTTCCATTCTCATCATAGTTTTCGGTCAAACTTTGCTGTTAATTTCCATTCTAAACAATGCATTTTGCTTTCCATGCTATAACTCTTGAATTCTTATGCTATCTAATAATTCTTCTCGTCTCCCTCGTAGATCTAAATATTTTCATATTTTGTTTGTTTAATTAATATTATTACTTTTCTTCCTTCTCCTTATCATAATTCTTATTCTCTTATTCTTTCCTCTCCTCGTAATTTTTTTTCTTCCTTGTATCATATAGTGTTCATCCTTTACAATCCTCTTTTTCCCGTATATATTCTTCATCTTCACTGTCCTCTTCTTTCAGCATATCCAACACTCACAGGCCAGCAGCACACTGTGTAGTACTAGCTGTTTACATAGTGGCTCATGCTGGCCATTATGATTCCCAGCACTTTCTTGCATGATGCTGTCCTTGCATCATCACATATTTGTCTTACTCAAGCATTGTCCATGTATATTCAAGTATTCCTTTTATGCTTTCTCCCATACCTTACTTTTAGCCATTTCTTCAGTATTCTTTCTTCTTTAGTTCCTTTGCTGTTCTAACAATTAACTGCTTTGGTGAATGGAAACAATATCCTTCGTATTAAGATTCAGTCCTTAAATAGACAAACACTCAAGTTCATAACTGTCATGGAGATAAGAAACCTTTTCCTTCCTTTGTGGTTGAGTCCCAGTCCACTGCTTGGACAAGTTGATAAGTGAAAACAACTTGCTTGATATCAAATCTCAACCTCTAAATGGATGAGACCTCCACAAGACAGGTTTGTTATATTGATATTTTCCTTAACACCACTGACAACTTAATGGCCACACACCTGCTCCTACCTACCAGCAGTGAAGGAATACTATGTCCAGTGCCTCACTTTCACTAATCTTGCAGGGGCCAAGTGAGGGGGCACAAAAAACCCCGGAGGCTTTAGACAATGACCGCAAGAAAACAAAGCTGGAGATAGTGCTCAACAACAAGCAGGCGGCCCAACAGCAGCTGCCTGAAGGAGGGGCTAAACGTGCCTCTTATGCAGAAATCAAACTTGCCTCACCATCCACCAAGGAGCCTCCTAGAACCCCAGGCTTCAGATCAGAGGTGAGTGCAGATTTATATGTTTTAGCATCATCATTGCATTGACTGATAAATAAGAGGTGCAGGAAATCTTAGAGGCATTTCTGTCATGTCCCTTATGGCAGATGTTTCCTTAAAGTAGAGTAGAGTATAAGTGGATTCATTGAAGGAAAAGGAGGGTGTGGTGTCGGGAAAGTGATGGTAAGCCTGATTCTGCATAAAGGTTTTCAACTGGGCAGGAAGAAAAGGCACCAAGAGCCAAGCATATCCTAAGTGATGGACAGGGTCAAGTAAGTTTGAGTCAAGAACCTGAGGAGTGCACATGACATAAAAGGCAAATGTAGGAAAAGAAGTGTCTTACGGTCAGCATCCCAACACACAGGAGAAAGAATTTTTAGTAGGCTGAAGAGAGAATTTTCCTTAATGGATAATATATATGTTCCTTCCAGGTAAGTCTAGAATCAGAAGTTAGGCCAAGGAACTTATCAGAGGAGTGGGATTATAAATGAGTTCCATAAAGAGAAAGGGTGGTTGAAGTTACTATTCTGGAACGGGTTAAGAAAATGAAATTGAATCTTGTAGTAGAAAACTGGAAACCATGCATAAGCAGCTGGTCAATGCAATAGGCCAATAATCCTGTGAGAGGTTACCCAATTTGTTAGATTTGAGGAAAGAGATGGCAAGGACTTCTCGCCATGAATTGGGGAGTGAGGAGTTAGGAGAGTAGGTCATGGAGAGCATAAAAAAATCAATAGGATGAGATGAGAAAGAAACAGAAACAATGGTAATATCAACGTTGAAGAAAGTTGGTACCAGAGTACAAGGAATAGTAGTTTCAATGTTTAGGTAAGTATATGGTGTCTTATGATGATGATAAGAATAGAGGAAGCAGAAATAAAATGAGAATGGATGAAATGGTAATTAGGGACCGTTATTTGTGGTTGAACCAAGGTTTCTTGAAGGCATATAACTTTACATTCATAGATAGTGTAGAGTAGATAGTGGGAGTAATTTTTATGGGAGTGGAAACTATGGATATTTCAGTGGAGAATGGACATCATCAAATAATGAAAGAAAGAAAATTAATGAGTTGTGATAATGGTGACCAGAGAGGTAAAGGCTTTAGCAAACTTCTACTAAGATGCCCACCACCCCAAAATGCTATCATTGTGTCACCAAAACAAAGCAATGGAACAAATGGTTGGTTTTGCCATACACAAAGTCTCCAAACTGATACATGCCAAATGTGCAGTCCCACTATATTTGTAAGATTAAACGAGTACTTACCAAGTATGAAGTTTGATTGTAATTTCACGAACATTTAACAATGTCACAGTGGTGCACAATGAGACGCTCTCCTACCATTCCACCATCAGTCCGTTTAGAGAGTAGATTTTAGGAAGCAGCCACCAACTACCGCTGAGAGCCCATGCCCCAAATTGAGCTCCGTGAATAGATAGGGCAGGGAGGGAGGACATTTTGCACCGCTGTGACGTCGTTAAATGTTCGTGAAATTACGATCAAACTTCACACTTGGTAAGTACTCGTTTAATCTTACAATTTCACGTCACAATATTTAACTGACGTCACAGTGGTACCCAATGAGAGCTTTAGAAAGGTTCCTAAAACCTACCAAATCACACAAATATCAGAAAAAGGATCAGTATGGAGCCGTGAAAAAGAAAATCCATCAGAACAAAGTAAAGCACAACACTGTAATTCAGAAGATAGAAAACATTAACAATTATCAAAAATATAGTGAAACACAGTCTCACAGGAACATGAAAGAAAAAACACCCATCACCCATAACAAAAAGGGGGTCAAAGAACCCTCACATTAAACCCAGAGCAGAGGAAAAGGCCAAACATTATATGACAAAACTGCCTTCGCAAACTGTCCATGCTGAGCGATGGGCTTCCGGTAGTGTTGCGTAAAGGTCGACTCCCTGGCTCAACCAATGGTGGAGACAATCATGAATAACGGCAAAACCAGGGCCGCCTTGCTGGACGATGCAGACCTAGTCGAATGGGGAGAAAATATAGTAAGGTCAATGCCAGCAGCCCCCATCACATCTCTCACCCAACGACGCAAAGTATCATGAGAGGCCAACCGTACTGGAGGTCGTGTCGTCAAGAAAAAACCCGTAAGCGCCCCTCGGAAGGTCGTTGTCTTATCAAGATAATGCTCAATGGTGTGCACAACGCATAAGCAGTTGCCATGCGGGTAAGCCTCAAAGACCACCCTTGATAGAATGAGCCCAGGACGGGAAGTTTTCACCAGATCGCCAATCCCAAAAACAATCTGAGTCTCAGAGACAAACAAATTTTTTGTATCCAGCAAATGCAAGGTCTGGCCATGTTGGCCAGTCAGCAAGAACATAAGAACGACCAATTTTATGGATAACTGAGGAAAGGACAAATGTGGGACCCAGACTGCAGATATTAATCCAGAACTAGCTGAGGATCCCAAGTCATGCAGGAGCGGGGAAAAGACGGTCTCTCCAGGAAGACTGCCCTCATGAAACGGGAAACTAAAGTATGTTGTCCTGCAGGACGTCCATCAAAAGTAGCAACTGCAGAGATGCCAGACTGGATAGTGTTCATAGAGCTGTACCCACGACCTGTCCCCCGTTTAAATTCTGACAAAAGATAGTCCAGAAGGACATTCACAGGTGGTTGAAACGGATCCACTTCCCTGCCGAGGCAAAATGACAGCCAGCTGTTGATACGCGGCCCATATTGAGCCTTAGTGCTAGATCTCCAGGACCGAAGGATAAATTGGGCAACCTTTGTCGAAAGGCCTCGACGTGTGAACGCTGCCCGGAGAGCACCATCGCTGTCAAGACCAACCCCCGAGCCCGAGGGTGTGCAAGAGTTAGCTGTTGCGGAAAAAGCAGAGGACAGCATGGAAGCAAGACTGGATCGGCTGCCAACATTTGAAGGGCCGCCGAAAACCACACTTGAGTTGGCCACAATGGGAGAATCATCAGCGCTGTCGCCTTGTAGTCCT
>JAXIVD010000177.1:125000-130000 GCA_036785275.1 Cancer borealis | reverse complement strand
GTGTGTGTGTGTGTGTGTGTGTGTGTGTGTGTGTTATAGCTTAATTTATATACACTCTTCTAGTGTGTTTCATTAGCCTTAAATTTCAGGTTTATATTCCAAATGGAATTTTATAAATTTTCCCCAGTGTAGTAGTATATACGAGACATATATACTTTCATACCAAATAGATATATTAAGAATACCATGGAAACTTTATTTCACCTACGTCATGTGTCTCAATCCACTCATTGAAAATTTATGAAATTTTTTTCATACCAGAGGAAGAAAAAATCAGTATTACCTTTCCTGTAGTTGAACTTGTGTTATTCTTGAGACCACCATTGTGTGTGTGTGTGTGTGTGTGTGTGTGTGTGTGTGTGTGTGTGTGTGTGTGTGTGTGTGTGTGTGTGTGTGTGTGTGTGTGTGTGTGCGTGCGCGCGTGCGTGCGCGTGCAGGGGTGTGTGTGTATGTGTGTGTGTGTATTTACCTAGTTGTAATTTACAGGATTTGAGCAAGACTCATTATGTGCTGTCTCCATAACTATATTTATCCAATTTTTCCTTAAATGTATACACACTGTTTGCTGTGACAACTTCTTCAATCAAGCCATTGCACATATCCACCGTTCTATGAGGAAAACTGTACTTCCTGATATCCCTCAAACAATGACTCTTCACAATCTTATTAGAATGCCCTCTCGTTCTTCTGTCCACACCTCCAGTTACCGTCACCAAATCCTGTCTGTCAATCTTCTCTATGTGATTTACCATTTTGTACATCGTAATCATATCTCCTCTTTCTCTTCTCTCCTGCAATGTTGGCAAACTCATTTCTATCAATCTCTCTTCATAGGTTAGATCTTTCAATTCCGGCACCATCTTTGTAGCTGTTCTCTGAATCCTTTCCAACTTCCTTATATCTCTCTTCATATGTGGTGACTACACCATCGCTGCATATTCCAAATTGGGCTGTATCATGGTGGTTATAATTTTCTTCATCATACTTGTATCTAGATAGTGAAACGCTACTCTAATATTTGTTAGCAACCCATACATTGAGCCAAATATCCCATTTATATGCCTTTTCGGGGACAGGGTATCTTGAATAATCACTCCCAGATCCTTTTCTTCTTTACTTTTTGTTATTAAATTGTTCCCCAATTTGTAATCCCATGTGGGTCTTCTTTTACTCTTCCCCATCTCCAACACATGACACTTTTTAGCATTGAATTCCAATTTCCACCTCAGGCTCCATTCATGAATCTTATCCACATCTGTCTGCAACTCCTTACAATCTTCCTTACTCTTTACTACCCTCATCAGCTTTGCATCATCTGCAAACAGGTTTATATAGCTACTCAAGCCTTCCTGCATATCATTCACATATATCTGGAACATGATGGATGCCAGCACTGATCCCTTTGGTACTTCGCTTGTTACTACACTCCACTCTGAATTTGTCTCTAATCACAGTTCTCATTTCTCTATCCTTTAGATAATCTATCATCCAATCCAGCACTACTCCCTTCACTCCTCCCATATGGTTCATCTTCCACAACAGTCTTTTATGTGGGACTCTGTCAAATGCTTTCCTAATGTCCAAGTACACTGCATCCACCCAGCCTTCCCTGTCTTGCACTTCATCGATCTCTCTCGTATAAAAACTCAGCAAGTTCGTCACACAAGATCTACCTTTTCTAAATCCGAATTGGCTCTCATTTATCACCTTATTCTCCTCCAAATAGCTTACCCATCTTTCCTTGATAACCGTTTCACACAACTTGCCCGCAACACTAGTCAACGACACAGGTCTATAATTCGGCGGCTCCGTCTTTTTCTCTCCTTTATAAATCGGCACAAAATTAGCTTGTTTCCATTCTTTTGGTACTTTTCCTTCCTTCAAGGAGCTGCTAATCACATCCCAGATTGGTTCCACCAATTGCTCCCTACATTCTCTTAAAGTCCAGCCCGATACTCCATCCGGTCCCATTGCTTTTCTCACATCCAACTTTTCCAATAGTTTTCCAATTTCCTGTCTTTCCACTCTTACCTCCTGAAGTCCCTCCTGCCTCTCTTCTACAATCGATTCTATAAATTCCTCTTCCACATTAAACACAGATTTAAAACACTCGTTCATAAGTTCACTCGTCTCTTTTGCTATTTCATAAATCCGACCTTCTCTCTCCAGTTTATCAATGGTCTTCCTGCTCTTCATCTTTCCATTAATGTATCTGTAAAACAACTTAGGTTCTTTCTCACATTTCTGTACTATATCCCTTTCAAAACTTCTCTCTTCCTCTCTCCTTATTCTAACATATTCATTTCTTTAATTTCTATACTGCTCTCTGTTGATATCGTTTCGGTTCTTCATTCACTTCTTCCATGCTTTGTCCTTCCTTTTCTTAGCTTCCACACATCTTCCATTAAACCAACTATATTTACTTTCTCTCACCCTGTACACAGGTACATACTTTTGCACTCCCTCGTTATACTTTTCCAGAAATAATTCATACTTCTCCTGTACTGTCAAGTCTTTCATCACATTCTTCCAGTCTATATTCCCAAAAATTTCCTTAACTCTACAAAATTTACTCTCGCATGGTTCAACCTTCCATTTTTATGATCTTCTTTTCATTTCATCGCCTTCATGTCCTGCATTTCCACTTCCAGTACCACATGATCACTTTCCAATCGGACTTGTATATTCAATAATCGGTTTGACTTCAGGTCTCTTCGTAAACAACAGATCAAACACTGATGGTTCTTCTTCTCCTCTATACCTTGTGGCTTCGTCCACCCATTGTTCCATCGTATTCACCAGTGCCAGTTGCAACAGCTCACTCCACACCCCTTCACCTCCTTTCACTTCCATTTCCTCCCAATTTATCCCCTTGCAATTAAAGTCCCCCACTAATAGTACTTTTTTATTTCTCCTTATCATATCGTCCAAGCACTGCCAAACTTCCTCTTGCATCCTTCTATGCTCCTCTTGCCTCCATGCATTCGTTTTGGGTGGTACATACGTTACTATGACTCTCCTCCTCTCCCCTTTACTATTTTTAATCACAACGCTTATCACCTCAGCCATGTCCTTCCCATACTGCACATCCTCTACATATATGTCTGTTTTAACCATAATTAGCACTCCCCCACCTCCTTTGTCTTTTCTGTCCCTCCTCCAGATATTGTAACCCTCATTCTTAAAGTTCAGTTGAACTTCTTGCTTGAGTTTCGTTTCTGCTAAGCATACCACTTCAGGTCTGTTAACTTCTAGGTAATCTTTCAATTCCAACACTCCCGAGAGTAAACCATCAATGTTTGTATACATCACTTTCAACGCCCCATTTTCCACATTAACTTTTCTTCCTTCTACTACTGTTGTTCTCCCTCCTCTTGTGCTCCCACCACCTCCCTCTCTCTCCCCCTCACGTACCATTTCCGTAGTTTCATGTCCATCACCCTCCAGTAAAATTCCTCTTTCTCGTTCCCTGTCCTCTGATCGTTTTTTTCCTTGGCTTCTCTCCTCAAGTCCTTTTCTCTTTCTCTCTCTTCCACATTCATGTCACGTTTTATCCAGACGTTCTTGTACTCTTCTCTCTCGGCTAATTTCCCTGTTCTTGCCAAGATCCCTTCTGTCGCCACTTGTGATCTCATTCCTACTTTTAATGGTCTCTTTCCTCCCTCCTTATATTTACCAAGTCTAAACACTTCTTCTATTTCTCGTTCCAGACCTTGCTCTTCATCTTGAACCAATGTTACAATATCTCTCACCATCTCTCTCTCTCCTCTTTCTCTCTCGCCATCTTGACTGGGTTTTTCTTTTCTTGTAGTCCAAAAATGACCATAGACTTTTTCTTCTAATCCTTCCTTCTGCTTTATGACTTGTATCACTGTGTCCTTGGTCCTCTCTTGAATATGTTTTTCTATCACTTCCTTAAAAGTTACTTTTTCGATCTCTTTTTCCTGCTTCCAAGCATTTTTCAGCTCCTCAAACTTAGCCTCGTTAACTCCCCCTTCCATCCCTCCAGCACCCACCTCCATCTTGTCCTTCATGTCCTGAATGGCGCCCTCATACTCATTACATTTGACCTTCAAAGCCTCATTTTCATTCCTTAATCCATCCACAACAGTCTCACATTCTTCACGCCTTCTCTTCAAATCCCCGTTTTCTTTACTGAGTTGGTCTTGTCTCTGCAACACTCCATCCAAAATACCTTTCATTAACCGTAATTCCCTTTCAACACTCCTCAACCTCTCAGTGTCATCTTTCTCATCTTCAAATCCAGAAAACTCCCCTTCATCACCTGAATCCATCTTTCTAGCTGCTGGTATAGGAGACTCGTATGATAACACTTTCTCTCTAACACTGCCACTGACTACCGATGGTTTGTTTACATTTGAGGAAAGCACGTCCACCCTCTTTTTTTCCATATTTCAATTTAAATACACACATTTACGAACTAATTTTTTGGAGACAGGACTCTAGAAATCCCACTCTCCCCCTGCATTATACATATCTAGGCTTTGGCACGTCCTCTCTGCAGAATTCAGCAAAATTCGCGGAGCACTCCAACACACGTGCGTCTACTTTAGCGTGTGTGTGTGTGTTTACCTAGTTGTATTTACATGTGTGTGTTGTGTGCACATGTATGTATGTTTTTTTTGTTTGTGTTATGTGTTTGTTGTGTGTATATTGTGTGTGTTTGTTGTGTGTTTATTGTGTGTTTGTTGTGTGTGTGTGTGTGTGTGTGTGCGGGCGGTGGGGGGGGGGGGGGTTTGTGATTGTTGTGTGTTTTGTGATTGTTGTGTGTGTGTGTGTGTGTGTGTGTGTGTGTGTGTGTGTGTGTGTGTGTGTGTGTGTTTACCTAGTGTTATTTACATGTGTGTGTTGTGTGCACATGTATGTATGTTTTTTTTTGTTTGTGTGTTATGTGTTTGTTGTGTGTGTATTGTATGTTTGTTGTGTGTGTGTGTGTGTGTGTGTGTGTGTGTGTGTGTGTGTGTGTGTGTGTTATTCAC
>JAXIVD010000177.1:15000-122500 GCA_036785275.1 Cancer borealis | reverse complement strand
ACGTAATAAAATTGCGACTTATATTCTTCATGACTTGCAGTAGATGACATTTTGACATAATTAAGAAGACACAAATAATTAAACTTATTTCTCTTAGGTTGTAAATATTGTATAAGTATGTAATGAACTACTTAATAATCCACAATTTCTTGCAGTTGTTTGAGTATTGGTGTTCATTATTTGCCACAACTCACACTCCTGCTGGACTATCTTAACACACTCCAACCACTCATTTCAGAAGTGCGATTTTTCAAAACCAATAGAATTCAATTCAGAAGAGTTCCACGGTCAAACTACTCTAAATGACGGCCAGGATTCACCTTATGTTCACCTTCAATACTAATCACATGTCTTCTGCACTGGCCTTCCTATTGGGCACAGTTATGATACTTTTTCAATGTAATAGTGGCTTTTATATTGGGCAAGGTTTTTAAAGTGGTTAGTCGAGACAAAGCATCTAATTAAAGTTCATGGTTAGATTTGATCTTACTTCCCTTCTATACCTTGTCTCATAGTACTTTACCAATAAACATGATGTAACTTGGCACTGCAACATGAGTGACAAAGGTCGACATCTACCACCTTATGTGAACAGCAATGGCAGTAAATTAATAATAATAATTGTAAAATGTTATGAGAGTATTATAATAAGTCAGGAAAAAACAAAGCTAAGACTACCACATCACTAAACTGTGTAGAGAGTAAGGACACAATCTAAAGTGTTACTGGGTGTGACAGAGACATCTTACATATTTATTACTCTATTTTATCCACCAAGATCTGACTACTACTTGTGTACATTCATGAAAAGAAAGGGAGCACTACCTAGTATTTCACATATGGTACACTAAAGGACTGCCTCAGTACCAAGTGGTAAAAAAAATAACTAAGACTGACAACCTCAGTAATGTCTTTGTAATTTCCATGTCACCACCTTCATAAAACTGGGACCCCGAGACTGTGGCACATAGTTGCATGATGCCAAAGAATGATCATTTTTGGCTACAATACTTTCCATTCATTACTATCTGTAACAATTTTCTAATAGAAAAAGGAATGCAAAATTTTGTGAACCTCCCTAGACACTGCATAATCCACCTTGCAAGGATTAATTTATCCATCAATTATGATTCTGGAACTTAGGATTCTACATTTGAGAGGTTGGAGTGTTCTGCTGTTAATTGAATTTGGCAGCTTCAAGCAGTGTTATTATGGTTTCTGAGTTCAGTGTTATTTCAGTTTCTTTTCTCTGCTTGTGCTGTTTTTTATTTGCATCATTATGGTCGCCTTTAGCACAGGACAGGCTGACTTTATGCTGACTGTCACCTAGCTCAGCGTTTAGCCTCCAAAAAATAAAGGAAAGTCAACAAGTACTAAAATTCTTCGAGAAAATTAGATAGATATCCCAAATTAATTAATTAAAACAATTAATAAATTTGCCCTGAAGCAGATATGTCCAATGATGGCTTCCTCATAAAAAATTACTGGACTTGGGAATGAAGCCCTTAGTGAAATTTAATACTGGACCATTTTAGAGATGAAACTGGACGTCAAATGACATTATTTTTCTTTTCACAAACATGTACTATTATTTTCTTTTTATTGGTAAACATGTCATCTCTAGTCTAATAAACATCAAAAGGATATTTCATCATTACCTGATGAAAAATTTGATGATGCAAGTACTACAGTGATGGTTAATTCCTTTATCCATCCATGAAAAATTTGAGTCCAACACTCCAAAACTTTGTGAACCACGTGAACTAAACTACAGCAGCCTCAGCATCTGATTATACACTTTGAGCACCTCATCCTCTGTGCAGCTGGCAGAACACCTTTATGACATTGCCACACCCTCCAAGGACTAACAGTTTTCCCTTTAATCCAGAGTTTGGCCTTCACTCCTGAAACCTCATCCTACTGCTGGCTGGGACTCAAAAGACAGTGCCGTGCCATACCTGTAACTAGTTAACTAACAGTCTTGCCCATAATTCAGAGTACAAACTAACTAACCCCTGAGACCAGCTAATTAACAGTGATTGTGATGGGAATGTACGGCAGAATGTGACGGAGTTGGTGTTGATAGCTGTCCTTCCTCCTCCCTCCCCCAGCAGGCGTCCTGGCTCCTCCATGTCCTGCAGCAGTGCACACATCACCCCCCTCATCACCTCACAGCTCCCCAACAGCCGCCTCCCTGACCCTCGAACACCTCCTGTTTATACTCCTGCACCAGAACCAATAAGGTCTGTTGTGGTAACCTTTTTGATGGTCCATCTTTTCCTCCTCATCCTCCTGCCCCTACTTTATCTTCTCTTTTTCCTCCTTCCCCAACTCTTTTTTTCTTCCTCTGTTCATCCTCCTTCACCTAGGGCAGTGTTTCTCAACCCTGGGGTCCATTACTCCAGTGGGGTAATGGATCCATATTTTTGGGTTAATGGATGCGTTGTGTGAGAAGAGGTAATCTGACCAAATCAATCAATTTCATTCTTGCCAATTTTATATATATATATATATATATATATATATATATATATATATATATATATATATATATATATATATATATATATATTAATCCTATAGTCACGTAGTAATTGATTTAGTGATTTATAAAAAAAAAAAAAGGGGGAGAGAGGGAGGGAAGGATCCTTAAATATATACAGCCAATAGTGGGCTATATGACCCATGCAATTCATCATGTGACTGCAAAAAGAAAAAAAGAAAACATCCGATGTTATCCGGTATAATATGTTCAATGGGGGAATCGATAACTGAAATTGCATTTTGGGGTAATCACTTCGAAAAGGTTGGGAAACACTGAACTAGGGACTCCTCTCTCACTTTTTTATTTAATATATAATTAGACTCACCTTAGGAAGCCTATGGTAATCTTTCCATTGTTCCTCCTCCTCCTTTTCCTTCTCCTTCTCCTCCTCCTCCTCCTCCTCCTCCTCCTCCTCCTCCTCCTCCTCCTCCTCCTCCTCCTCCTCCTCCTCCATCACGCAGGCAACGATAATAGTAAGTTTCCCTGTATAATGACCTCACTATCCCCACCCAACAGTTACATAAAGATCCAAGGACATCCTCTTCCCTCCCTTCCTTCCTTCTCTTGTTCCCTCCTCTCTCGCTCCTAGCCTTCCTCTCCACACCCCCTTTTTAGTTATTAATTTCCTATTTGTTCCTCCCTTCCCCTTCATCCTTAGTTATGATAAACACCCTCACACCCTTTTAATCCTCCCGTAGTAGTCTGACTCTACCATCCTCCCTATCCATTAAACTCGTTCATCCATACAGTATATATACGATTTACTTCATCACCCACAGTATACACACTCTTGTTATCCCATACAGGATTGCCATACATACAACTTAGCTTTCTCTCCATCTCACCCAAAGTACTTATATCCAAAGTCTTCCTTCCCATATATCATACAAGGAGAATTACCGACTACATACTGTCGACCCTCACTGAACACAAAATTGGCAACTTTATGAATGGATAAGATATTCAAAGATTTGCCCACCATGATACAGATGTCTATATACTTGCACAAATTTTCTTTATATGAATTAAAAACTTTTAGGCTTTTTGTGTTAGGATTATTTTGTTTTTAAGTATTTTTACTATTAAAATATAACTTTACGGAGCATAAAATTTGTTGGGCATGAGGGGCTCATGAACCTAAGTGTCAGGTAAGGTAAGGGTCAACAGTATATACCTTTTACTTTCATCAACACCCATAGTGTACACCAAGGATTTCAATTTCACATTTTTCTTTCACTATCCTGTTCTGTTTGAGTGACATCATCACGTGCATTGTTAGTGTGAAATATAATGCTCAATGCAGATACAAAATACTATTTACTTATTAGTCAAAATGTATACTCCAAATTTATACTATTGAAAGCAAGTGTTTCAAGTTTGCGTAGTGTTCAGTGAAGAACAGTAGTAGCACAAATTACATGAAATACACACCTTCTGAAAGCTATAACTTGTGCAATATATTCACACAGGTAGTAGCAAAGTATGCAGAGGATAGGATACAGTACATGGATAGGAGAACAATAGTAGTATTTATTTATTATCGCATACAATTATAAGTTAAAAAAAAGAAGATGGAAATAGCATGCAAATATAAATGGAAAAAAATATATATATATATATATATATATATTTTTTTTTTCTAAGATGGGTGTTGAAAAAAAGGCAGATGAAAAAGTCATTGTAACATTATCTATTTACAGCTCTATCTGCATGTAATGTATTAGCCATTCATAGACAATAGTCACAGGACTTAAAATAAGTAAGAAAGAGATCAAGTGTGCAGTTGATCAGAAGAACAGCGGCCGCCACTGTTTGTGTCCTTTCAATGAAAATAGATAAATGAAAATTTAATGTCGAAAATAAATCTGTATAAGTTACTTGGAACCACACACACACACACACACACACACACACACACACACACACACACACACACACACACACACACACACACACACACATACACATACACACACCTTTTCATATAAATATATATATTAAAAAAATAATAGTACTACATAGTTTATAAAAAATCACCTTCTCCATCTTTGTTTTATTCAACACATTCTTCACGTTCTCTCTCCACTGCTATCTCTCATGCTCTCCACCCTCTGCAGGAAGTCACGACGGGAGCGAATCATTCCCATAGCTGTGGAAGGTGAGGGTTTGGTTACCCCTCCACCCCAAATGGAGGAAGGGGCTGGGAGTGGCACTGCTCGACCACACCAGACCTTTTCCCGCACCCTGTCTGGCCGCCCCAACACCCTCAGGTAAGTCTGTGAATGTGGGAGGAGGAGGACGAGGAGGAGGAGGAGGGAGGAGGAGGAGGAGGGAGGAGGACGAGGAGGGAGGAGGACGAGGACGAGGACGAGGAGGAGGAGGGAGGAGGACGAGGACGAGGAGGGAGGAGGACGAGGAGGAGGAGGGAGGAGGACGAGGACGAGGAGGGAGGAGGACGAGGACGAGGAGGGAGGAGGACGAGGACGAGGAGGGAGGAGGACAAGGACGAGGAGGAAGGGGGACGGGGACGAGGAGGGAGGGGGACGGGGACGAGGAGGGAGGGGGACGGGGACGGGGATGGGGACGGGGACGAGGACGAGGAGGACGAGGACGAGGACGAGGAGGAGGAGGAGGAGGAGGAGGAGGAGGAGGAGGAGGAGGAGGAGGAGGAGGAGAAGGAGAAGGAGAAGGAGAAGGAGAGAAAGAGAGAGAGAGAGAGAGAGAGAGAGAGAGAGAGAGAGAGAGAGAGAGAGAGAGAGAGAGAGAGAGAGAGAGAGAGAGAAGTTAATGCAAAAAGGAGCAAGCGCCAGACATCTGAGGTCATTTGGCACTATGTTAATCTAAAAGGTAAACGGTATAACAGAGATGATGGTAAGATAAATTATGGAGAGGGAGAGAACAGTTAGTTATATTTAAAGGATCAGATCAAATGGAGGATGAGTATTTGTTGTAGGAAGGAAGTAATGTTGTCTAAGTGGAAATATGGTGATTCTGTAAGAATATCATTAGGGCGGGGAAGTCAAGATAGATGAGTTAAGTGAGGGAAAGTTGTAGCTCGTGCAGCATTGTAACAAGAACAGTATCTTTGATCTTGAAGACCCCTCAACAACAGCAATGGGCTTGGAAACGGATGGGTTCGTGAGTGTACGTGTATACATGTATGCGTGTGATTCAGTTCAAGGCTATTAACACTCCTACTCCTATTTTTCCTTCCTATTCTAAGATTCATTCTTCCTGTTCATCCTCTGAGTATTCTCCTGACCAGCCTGTTTCCTCTCTATCTCTCCCATTTCCTTATCACCATCATTCAAGGCCATCCTTTCCTCATCACCATGTGTCCCATTCAAATGCAATTTCCCTTCATCGCTCATATTTATAATCACTCCCTGGTCATCCACGTCTAGCCTCCTGTCTTTGTCTGTTCCCTGTCCATGCACCTTGCCTTAGCATGAAGAAGAAAGTAACCTAACACTAAGTTTTGCTCATTATAATCCTCTTGCATTATTTTCTTTATCATTAATATATCTGTATTTCGATAACATTTGGTTGGAGACATTAATATTATTCATTCAGGGGATGTGCTATGATCGATGTATTATAATTTTTTTTCTTCTCAATGTAATGATTTCTTGTGTTATTTCATTACATGTTTTTCAAGAATCTTTTTGTATATCACTAACTTCAGTTTAGCAGAGGCAGAATGATACTATTTATTTCTCATACGTTCTTTTTTTATATGCTATGACTGGTTTATATCTTATTGTGCCGAGTTAAATTAAAAAAAACTTTCTTATGTGCCTATACTACATGGCAAATTAATATTAATATTTTTCTTTCTTGATGTGGAAATGCAGCGATACAATTTTTCCTTTGGATTTTTATTTCTATAGCTATATATAAACCTTAAGTACTGTATATATCAGTGTATAAGATGACTGGGTGTATAAGACGAATCTCAAAATTTCTAGTTAAAACATAGTTTTTGGGCTATACTCACCATATAAGACTACCTCCCTCCAAGGCAGCCACTCAGCTAAAACAAGGTTAGGTACGAATTGCACATATGGTGGTCTTAAATTTTATTGGCATTTAAAAACATTTGAAAACATTTTGTTTTATAATTTCAACTAATGGTTATGACTTTAAAATCCTTCAAAATCCTCACCATGTTCATCATTTGACATCATTAGTTTATTAATGATGTCTTGTGAGATATTTGTAAGACAGTCATCGTATGGATCTAATTCTGAAGCAGATGGTTTGGCTTCAGCTTCAGCTTTTTCTTTATCTATCCACAAGTAGTCGTCCTCCACACCATCCAATGAATTTGATATGCCACACTTGAAATGAAACACTTGATTACTGTTTCTACATCAATATCATCATATAAGATTTCAGTAGAAAATATTTGTGCTGTTACCAAGGCCTACCGTCAATCATTACCCGCGCTAACAATGTCCCGTACACCACAGGATTTAAAGTTCACATTTTATAACATGTGTATAAGACGAATGACCCCCAATTTGAAGGATAATTTTCTAAGGTCAAAAAAAGGTCTCATGCCGACATATACAGTAATGTATGATTTAAATTTTCTCTTTTGGCTATGATTTTGTTTTCAAGATTCTTATTCTTATTATGCTTGCAATCCACATGTACTGAGGTGCCAGGATGCTTGGGTGGGTGTGGGTGCATGTTAAATAAAGAGCACAAAAAACACAGCAAGCTACATGCTGTGCATACACTTGCTTTTGAGGGTCTCAGTGCCAGGAGTGGCTCATTGCCTTGTTGTGCCTGTTACTAATATGCTTGTTGCTTGTTGGTGTTTGGTGGCAGTGGGATGGAGGGGGATGGGCACCTGCTACCCTCCTATCCCCAGAGGTCACCCGCTGACTCAGCCTCCACTTGGCACAGCAGCTTCTCCCACTCTAACAGGTATTTCACTTTACTCCACCAGCCATGCCACTATCCCTACCTCCTTCACCACCATCATAATCTCTAACTCAAGGCACCATCATGTGTTTCACCCCCAATAGCACTATCCTGTATCACTGTTAGTCAGCCACGGTATTATAACCACCATCACCATAACCATTACATGTCACCCATCGCCACTATCACCATTGCATATCAACATTACCAACTCCAACACCAATCATCACCACCACTACAAAATTACTCTTGCAACAGAGATGTAATAAGTCATACTTTCCTTTATATATATTCACTATACACTTGAAACATGCATCATACATTCAAACACCTCATCCTACACTCATAAACTCTACACACACCAACCACGCACCTCACACACAAACCGCACAACGTTAATTCTGGAAAATAAAAAATAAAGTCTTGAGGTGCCTTTCTATCTTTTCTAACATTTGAGAAAAGAATGTTATATTGACCATTGTCATCTCTTCCAGTCGGGGACGCGGGTTCCTGCTCGACCACAGTGAGAGCTTCAGTTCGGCCGGGGAGGAGGAGGAGGAGGATGAGGAGGATGGTTTCCAGATTCTGACAGCTGAATCACTCTTCTCAACTCTGCTCAACCGAGTCCGTTCCCTCACTCGCAAGATGAACGCAGAGGACGGACGAGGTGACCGGGTGCGCCTCTCCAATCGGCCAACTCCTGACTCAAGCGGTGCAGCAGGGATGCCCGGGGCTGTCCACTCAGGCTCAGCTGGGTTCTGGTCATCCCTCTACAACTCCCCGCGGGACTCTCCAGCTAGGTGAGGTGATGGGGAAGGGGAGCTTGAGGGAGAAGGTAGGCAAAGATATCATGGGAAAGAATAGGCCTATACTTCATGACACATAGGACATCGTAGGTCTGAGAGAAAGAGATAAGCATGTGGTAAAGGGTAAGGGTTTGAGGGCAGTGGGGCATTACTGGAAAAAGTAAGGATAGGACATCCCATGAAAGACTAGTCATAGGAAATCACTACAGAAAACATAAAAAGGAGCTTGGAAGTGTAGAAGGAAGGAGATACAGTGCTCCCTCCAATTTTACGTGAAATGGTTGACATTGCAGGCCGCAAAATTCGAATTTGGAATCATTAACCATATGGTGATTTTAGTCATATTTTTGACGTTGTTTATAACAAATACATGTAATTATACATCCTACAATAAAGAAAATATAGAAAAACATAAACATTATCATTATTCATAAGCAAATTAGTTTAAATGACCATTTTACTGTACCTGGCCTTGCAGAGATAGAGGTTGGTCTCGGTCGCAAAATTAGAACTCGCAAAATTGGAGGGAGCACTATAGATGAGTAGAGGGAAGCAGATTCATTGCTATGACTATGCTGCTATACCAGGCTTATTCATATGTGTTGCACTTCATCCTTTCTTCCATCTAGTCTTAGATGATTTCACGTTGGGGAAAAAAATATATAATTTTCTGACATTCTGTAAACTCATGTTTAAGATGACACAAGGAAGTGAAGTTGGTGCATCAGAGCCAGGCTAATAGTACTAAATACAATTAAAAAAGTATTATATCCATATATGTTTTTTCCAACTGTCAAAGATCCTACAAGTCCTTTATAACTTATTGACTGGATCATTATAGCTGTTATTCAGTAAACTAAATTTTGTAATCACTCCAGTGTGGCAAAGTCACAAGTTGAAGCATAGAGTCCTGTCTGTGAGCCCCAAACAGTTGCTACTTTAGTGGCATCATATAATGCAAGTATGGAAACTAATAACACAATGAACAAAATTAGAATTAGAACTATAATCCGGATAATATGTGCACCTCAGTCTTATGATAATTCAAAACCCACTTACTAGTTAACAGCTGGTGGTGGTTTTGACTTGTTATGAAAGATGAGCACACGAAAAAAAAACTAGGCTTCAAATAATAGGATCCTATATCTATTGAGAATTAGTGAAGTAGACATCTCTTAATTCCCTCCTTGAAATTTCTATGTACTTATCTTTCATTCAGGTGGGCTGAATGCTTCGGGAGTTTCCATTTTAAAGCTGGATCTATGGATGGATATCTTTTCCCTTAGTCTAAAATGCTCATGGCTGATATGTACAGTATATACAGGTTAATTTAAGGGTAAGAACCACAAAGGTTTTCATAGGAAAGTTCATAGACTAAATTTGATGATAACAGGAGAGAGAGGCAGAGATGTTAACCCGATGGTGTCTTGTGTTGAAAAGAGGGCGAATAACTGTCATGGCGATTGACTTTGAATTCTTCAGACTAAGAATACATGCCTAAATTTTAAATTAAAGGAATCCTTCCTCCTATATTTTACCATCATAGGTAACTTAATTTATAACAAAATTATTAGTTTAAATATCCCAAGTGCAATTTTCCCTAATATGCTCGTAACCCCTAATTTCCCAATTTAAATTGTTGGGGGGATGAATAGTTCTGACAGCAAGCATAGCAAAAGAAGTGCTGTCTGGTATGCGAGCCTAGGATCCCGGGTTCAAATCCCTATTATACGCTGATCACTTTCCATTCTTTGATATCACCGCCGAGTGGCCAAAGACTACCCAAATTGCTGCCATACTGTCCTCAGACGGGACTAACAACATTTATATGCGTCTGAGGCTGTAGCAGTGATTAGCCTCGCACGTTCTCAACATGTTCACGAGAACCTAAACATTTGAGGCGTCACTATAAAAATCTGTAAACCGGCGCCAAATAACAGGCGAGACCAGTCCATCTGTACTTCAGTAAGCCTACTGGCGCCAACGGTTAATGATATTAAAAAAAAAAAAAAAAAAAAAAAAAACTAAGACCATTCTCACCAGAGTTTAACAGCCATGAATGGAAATTTCACCGACAACCCCTATGGCACACACTAATCCTATCACTCCCCTTTCCTAATCCTAATCTTTCTAATTTTTCTTCCTCATTCCTGCAGAAGGATCTCAGACACCATGTCACGCAGTAGCCTTGGAAGGGATGAGGATGGGCTCGGTGGTCTTGGCTCCCCGCTGTGGAACCGCAGTGTGTCACGGGATCCCTCGGACGCCGACACTCTCTTCTCCGAGGCCTCTTCCAGCACCCAGTTTGGCACGCTGCCCAGAGGTACGCAGTAACCGCACGGTTATGACCTTATGTACACACACATGCAGATACACATCTACATTCATATGTATAATGATACAGAAACATACAGTAGGAGAGGTAACAGCAGCAGTAGGTGTGGAAGCAGCAGAAGCACCATGGTGTCACTCCCCTCCCCTTCCTTCATCCTTAATATCACTACCTCTACTACTTAGATGTTTGACTCACCAAGGACATTTAACAAGAAAACCTAGAACACTTGATTATCAAAATGTGTCTTTCACAAGATTCAATGCAGACTAAATTTTCATTAATATATAAAATATCAAGTGCATCCTAAGTTTCTGAATGCATCACAATGCTTCAGTTGTCACAGACTTCAGATACTTTAAAGATTCACCATTGGAGTGCAAAGAGAATTTTCTATCACAGAGTATCAAGCACATTCAAAGTAAAAATGTATTGTAGACTTCAGGCATGCTTCCAAATTCATCGAAGCAAGTGTGTGTATTCCTTTTGAGGTCACACACTCATACACAAAGTATCAGGTGTCTATTGTGAACACTTGGTGGGTCAACATCTTCCTATAAAATAACTCATCAATACTTTGACTCACCACATGCTTGAGTCTGGATCACAAAATTTCACTTTTGAGTAAGGCTGCAATTGAAAAACCAGATCATCAAAACATTTTATTTGGTTTAAAGGCTTCTAGGGAAAATTTATATTTTATAAAAATAAAACTGCCCATTGTTAAATTCGCAAGGATTTAATAATCATGAGTGTAATCCATACATAATCAACATATCTCCTTATTGAGTGTATGTTTGATGAATGATAGGATTGAAGTCTCGGGTCCCTATAGTCATAACAGTTGCCAGCCTTGACGCACAAGATGGTTGTTGGCTGCTTGCTTGATTTGTAATATGGTAGAATCCCATTAAACTGAATCTCAAATATCAGAAGACTGTATTGTGACCAGGTAGGAATAATATACTTAGTACCAAAAATGGTCATAATCTGAATAATTAAATCTTACACACAACGTGAGTTAAATAGCGCATCTTTGACTTCCTCTGGCACTACACTGTGTGGGAGATCGAGGCAAAGGGGTGAGGAGCCCATTTTCCCATTCTATATACGATTTTGTTATGTAAAGTTGTCAGAAATTCAACTAGGTTAGGTTAAGTAGTACAAGATAGTTCATTGCATGTTATCAAGACTCACAAACGAAAGTCTAATTACAGCAGCAACACTCACAGGCTCACTTGCTTCAATCACTGTTGAGAGTATTAATATTTTCTCACCACCAGACAAACTTGCATCCTTGCATCACGTTAAAATTTTAACATGAATTACCAAAGGGTATATGTCAATCCAAGGCTCAAATATTCATAACAGTAATTTGTTACTAGACATCACAAGCATAATAGGACATGATTGACTGCTGCCTTCTGATAAAGATAGCCAATCATTCGATTCCAATCATGCGAACTGATTCGGAAAGTTCTCTGTCTGAATCAGAGAAATTAATTCCTGTCCAGCTCTAATGAAAAGTGGATTTGTGTTGAGAGAAAATTTAAAGGCAAGGCTTTTTATCTACCTCTTGCTTGGCAGCTCCTAACCTGACACTATAAATTCCTTACCTCCTCTCTCTCTCTCTCTCTCTCTCTCTCTCTCTCTCTCTCTCTCTCTCTCTCTCTCTCTCTCTCCCCCCCTCCCTCCCTCCCCTCCCTCCCTCCCTCCCTCCCTCCCTCCCTCCCTCCCTCCCACCCTCCCTCTCTCCCTCCCTCCCTCTCTCTCTCTCTCTCTCTCTCTCTCTCTCTCTCTCTCTCTCTCTCTCTCTCTCTCTCTCTCTCTCTCTCTCTCTCTCTCTCTCTCTCTCTCTCTCTCTCTCTCTCTCTCTCTCTCTCTCTCTCTCTCTCTCTCTCTCTCTCTCTCTCTCTCTCTCTCTCTCTCTCTCTCTCTCTCTCTCTCTCTCTCTCTCTCTCTCTCTCTCTCTCTCTCTCTCTCTCTCTCTCTCTCTCCCTCCCTCCCCCCCACCCACCCACCCACACCCACACCCACACCCACACCCACACACACACACACGGAGAGTGAACTATAATTACAAAATGGAAAATGTTAGTTTGAAAAAGTCGAAGGAGGAGGTGGATTTGGGGATGACTATTACGCGGAGTTTAATCCCGGATAGACATACTGATAAAATTACGGGAGAAGTGAGTAGTCTGCTAAGGAGAATCAAAATGGCTTTTTCGTACTTGGATGCTGATATGATGAGAAAACTGATTACTGCTATGATCAGACCGAGATTGGAGTATGCGGCGATTGTATGGTCCCCTCACACAAAGAAAAATAGTAGAAAATTGGAGAGGGTGCAAAGGGCAGCCACCAAGATGGTACCGGAATTGAGAGAGTTCACATATGAAGAAAGATTGAGGAAACTGGAACTTCCTACGCTTGAGAGTAGGAGAGAGAGAGGGGATTTGATAGGAGTTTATAAAATGGTGAACAATCTGGACAGAGTTGATGGAGAGTTATTAAATCTGGAGGCCAGAAGTACAAGAGGACATGGAAAGAGGCTGAAGAAGGAGCATTGTATCAGGGACATCAAGAAGTACAGTTTTCCGCACAGAGTGGTCGACACCAGGAATGAATTAAGTGGAGATATCGTAAACGCCACCAGTGTACACAGCTTTAAAGCTAAGTTGGATAAAGTAAGATATAAAGACGGGACAATATGAGATTACTCCCCTCCCGTAAACCACAACTAGGTAAATACAACTAGGTAAATACACACACACACACACACACACACACACACACACACACACACACACACACACACACACACACACACACACACACACACACACACACACACACACACACACACACACACACACACACACACACACACACACACACATACACAAGCACACGCACACACGCGAGGCTAAGTTTGAGGAGCTGAAAAATGCTTGGAAGCAGGAAAAAGAGATCGAAAAAGTAACTTTTAAGGAAGTGATAGAAAAACAGATTCAAGAGAGGACCAAGGACACAGTAATACAAGTCATAAAGGAGAAGGAAGGATTAGTTAGGGACACGGTCGAGAAGAAAAAGTTTATGGTCATTTTTGGACTGCAAGAAAAGAAAAACCCAGTCAAGATGGCGAGAGAGAAAGAGGAGAGAGAGATGGTGAGAGATAGTGTAACATTGGTTCAAGATGAAGAGCAAGGTCTGGAACGAGAAATAGAAGAAGTGTTTAGACTTGGTAAATATAAGGAGGGAGGAAAGAGACCATTAAAAGTAAGAATGAGATCACAAGTGGCGACAGAAGGGATCTTGGCAAGAACAGGGAAATTAGCTGAGAGAGAAGAGTACAAGAACGTCTGGATAAAACGTGACATGAATGTGGAAGAGAGAGAAAGAGAAAAGGACTTGAGGAGAGAAGCCAAGGAAAAAAACGACCAGAGGACAGGGAACGAGAAAGAGGAATTTTACTGGAGGGTGATGGACATGAAACTACAGAAATGGTACATGAGGGGGAGAGAGAGGGAGGTGGTGGGAACACAAGAGGAGGGAGAACAACAGTAGTAGAAGGAAGAAAAATTAATGTGGAAAATGGGGCGTTGAAAGTGATGTATACAAACATTGATGGTTTACTCTTGGGAGTGCTGGAATTGAAAGATTACCTAGAAGTTAACAGACCTGAAGTGGTATGTTTAGCAGAAACGAAACTCAAGCAAGAAGTTTAACTGAACTTTAAGAATAAGGGTTACAATATCTGGAGGAGGGACAGAAAAGACAAAGGAGGTGGGGGAGTGCTAATTATGGTTAAAACAGACATATATGTAGAGGATGTGCAGTATGGGAAGGATATGGCTGAGGTGATAAGCGTTGTGATTAAAAATAGTAAAGGGGAGAGGAGGAGAGTCATATTAACGTATGTACCACCCAAATCGAATGCATGGAGGCAAGAGGAGCATAGAAGGATGCAAGAGGAAGTTTGGCAGTGCTTGGATGATATGATAAGGAGAAATAAAAAAGTACTATTAGTGGGGGACTTTAATTGCAAGGGGGTAAACTGGGAGGAAATGGAAGTGAAAGGAGGTGAAGGAGTGTGGAGTGAGAAGCTGTTGCAACTGGCACTGGTGAATACGATGGAACAATGGGTGGACGAAGCCACAAGATATAGAGGAGAAAAAAACCCATCAGTGCTTGATCTGGTGTTTACAAAGAGACCTGAAGTCAAACCGATTATTGAATATACAAGTCCGATTGGGAAGAGTGATCATGTGGTACTGGAAGTGGAAATGCAGGACATGAAGGCGATGAAATGGAAGGAAGATCATAAAAATGGAAGGTTGAACCATGCGAGAGCAAATTTTGAAGAGTTAAGGAAGATTTTTGGGAATATAGACTGGAAGAATGTGATGAAAGACTTGACAGTACAGGAGAAGTATGAATTATTTCTGGAAAAAGTATAACGAGGGAGTGCAAAAGTATGTACCTGTGTACAGGGTGAGAGAAAGTAAATATAGTTGGTTTAATGGAAGATGTGTGGAAGCTAAGAAAAGGAAGGACAAAGCATGGAAGAAGTGAATGAAGAACCGAAACGATATCAACAGAGAGCAGTATAGAAATGAAAGAAATGAATATGTTAGAATAAGGAGAGAGGAAGAGAGAAGTTTTGAAAGGGATATAGTACAGAAATGTGAGAAAGAACCTAAGTTGTTTTATAGATACATTAATGGAAAGATGAAGAGCAGGGAGACCATTGATAAACTGGAGAGAGAAGGTCGGATTTATGAAACGGCAAAAGAGACGAGTGAAATTATGAACGAGAGTTTTAAATCTGTGTTTAATGTGGAAGAGGAATTTATAGAATCGATTGTAGAAGAGAGGCAGGAGGGACTGCAGGAGGTAAGGGCGGAAAGACAGGAAATTGGAAAACTATTGGAAAAGTTGGATGTGAGAAAAGCAATGGGACCGGATGGAGTGTCGGGCTGGACTTTAAGAGAATGTAGGGAGCAATTGGTGGAACCAATCTGGGATGTGATTAGTAGCTCCTTGAAGGAAGGAAAAGTACCAAGAGAATGGAAACGAGCTAATATTGTGCCGATTTATAAAGGAAGGAAAAAGACGGAGCCACTGAATTATAGACCTGTGTCGTTGACTAGTGTTGTGGGCAAGTTGTGTGAAGCGGTTATCAAGGAAAGATGGGTAAGCTATTTGGAGGAGAATAAGGTGATAAATGAGAGCCAATTCGGATTTAGAAAAGGTAGATCTTGTGTGACGAACTTGCTGAATTTTTATACGAGTGTGATCGATGAAGTGCAAGACAGGGAAGGCTGGGTGGATGCAGTGTACTTGGACATCAGGAAAGCGTTTGACAGAGTCCCACACAAAAGACTGTTGTGGAAGATGAACCATATGGGAGGAGTGAAGGGAGTAGTGCTGGATTGGATGACAGATTATCTAAAGGATAGAGAAATGAGAACTGTGATTAGAGACACAAATTCAGAGTGGAGTGTAGTAACAAGCGGAGTACCACAGGAATCAGTGCTGGCACCCATCATGTTCCAGATATATGTGAATGATATGCAGGAAGGCTTGAGTAGCTATATAAAACTGTTTGCAGATGATGCAAAGCTGATGAGGGTAGTAAAGAGTAAGGAAGATTGTAAGGAGTTGCAGACAGATGTGGATAAGATTCATGAATGGAGCCTGAGGTAGAAATTGGAATTCAATGCTAAAAAGTGTCATGTGTTGGAGATGGGGAAGAGTAAAAGAAGACCCACATGGGATTACAAATTAGGGGACAATTTAAAAACAAAAAGTAAAGAAGAAAAGGATCTGGGAGTGATTATTCAAGACTCCCTGTCCCCGGAGAAGCATATAAATGGGATGTTTGGCTCAACGTATGGATTGCTAACAAATATTAGGGTGGCGTTTCACTATCTAGATACAAGTATGATGAAGAAAATTATAACTACCATGATACGGCCCAAGTTGGAATATGCAGCAGTGGTGTGGTCACCACATATGAAGAAAGATATAAGGAAGTTGGAAAGGATTCAGAGAACAGCTACAAAGATGGTGCCGGAATTGAAAGATCTAACCTATGAAGAGAGATTGAAAGAAATGAGTTTGCCAACATTGCAGGAGAGAAGGAAAAGAGGAGATATGATTACGATGTACAAAATGGTAAATCACATAGAGAAGATTAACAGACAGGATTTGGTGACCGTAACTGGAGGTGTGGACAGAAGAACGAGAGGGTATTCTAAGAAGATTGTGAAGAGTCATTGTTTGAGGGATATTAGGAAGTACAGTTTTCCTCATAGAATGGTGGATATGTGGAATGGCTTGAGTGAAGAAGTTGTCACAGCAAACAGTGTGCATACATTTAAGGAAAGGTTGGATAAATATAGTTATGGAGACAGGACATAATGAGCCTTGCTCGAACCCTGTAAATTACAACTAGGTAAATACAACTAGGTAAATACACACACACGCACGCATGTATGCGCCCCCCCCCCCACACCCCCACCCACCCACCCACACACCCACACACACACACACACACACACACACACACACACACACACACACACACACACACACACACACACACACACACACACACACACACACACACACACACACACACACACACACACACACACACACACACACACACACACACACACACACACACACACACACACACACACACACACACACACACACACACACACACACACACACACACACACACACACACACACACACACACACACACACACACACACACACACACACACACACACACACACACACACACACACACACACACACACACACACACACACACACACACACACACACACACACACACACACACACACACACACACACACACACACACACACACACACACACACACACACACACACACACACACACACACACACACACACACACACACACACACACACACACACACACACACACACACACACACACACACACACACACACACACACACACACACACACACACACACACACACACACACACACACACACACACACACACACACACACACACACACACACACACACACACACACACACACACACACACACACACACACACACACACACACACACACACACACACACACACACACACACACACACACACACACACACACACACACACACACACACACACACACACACACACACACACACACACACACACACACACACACACACACACACACACACACACACACACACACACACACACACACACACACACACACACACACACACACACACACACACACACACACACACACACACACACACACACACACACACACACACACACACACACACACACACACACACACACACACACACACACACACACACACACACACACACACACACACACACACACACACACACACACACACACACACACACACACACACACACACACACACACACACACACACACACACACACACACACACACACACACACACACACACACACACACACACACACACACACACACACACACACACACACACACACACACACACACACACACACACACACACACACACACACACACACACACACACACACACACACACACACACACACACACACACACACACACACACACACACACACACACACACACACACACACACACACACACACACACACACACACACACACACACACACACACACACACACACACACACACACACACACACACACACACACACACACACACACACACACACACACACACACACACACACACACACACACACACACACACACACACACACACACACACACACACACACACACACACACACACACACACACACACACACACACACACACACACACACACACACACACACACACACACACACACACACACACACACACACACACACACACACACACACACACACACACACACACACACACACACACACACACACACACACACACACACACACACACACACACACACACACACACACACACACACACACACACACACACACACACACACACACACACACACACACACACACACACACACACACACACACACACACACACACACACACACACACACACACACACACACACACACACACACACACACACACACACACACACACACACACACACACACTAAAAGTGGCATATACAAATGTGAATGGACTAAGGTCGGCAGCGATTGAAATAGAGGACTATTTAAGAGAACAAAAACCAGATATCATGGGAATTGTAGAAACTAAATTGTCCGGTAATTCAGAATTGTGGAACATAGGTGAGGGAAAATATAATGTATGGACAAAAAATCGCAAAAACAAACCAGGAGGAGGAGTTATGTTACTATTGAAGAAAGAACTGTCTGTCGTTAACATGACCATGGGTGAAGGTGAAGTGGAAATATTGAATGTGGGAGTGAGACTGAGAACAGGTGGTTGTATGGGTATAATAATAGTGTATGTGCCACCTAAAACAAATGCTTTGAGGGAGCAAGACTACAAGAGAATCCTTCATGATACGGCAAAACAATTAGAGGACATACTCAAAGAAAATAATGATATACTTATGATGGGAGACTTCAACTGCAAGGAAGTATTATGGGAAAACTGATCGACGATGGGTGGAGAGGAGTCATGGGGTAGCAAATTTTTAGAACTGGTTACGGAAAACCTCCTCACACAATGGGTCGATGAAAAAACAAGATTCTGTGGGAATGATGAACCATCAAGACTTGATTTAATCTTTACTAAGAAAATAGACGTAATAAAGGAAATGAAATACAAGAATCCTATCAGAAAGAGTGATCACATACTGTTAGAATTCCAATTGGAAGAAGAGGAGGAGGAAGGAAAAAGTGAAACCTACAAACAAGAATGGTACAATTATAGTAAGGCAAACTACGTACAATTAAATAAATACTTTGAGGGCGCAAGATGGGACTGGTTTACTAACAGCACAGATATTGATGAAAAATGGGCCGCTTTCCTCGAAATATATAATAAATTACTCGTTAGCCACTGAAATAATTAAAAAAACAACAGAAGAGAAAGATCTGGGAGTAATTGTAACAGACAGTCTATCACCAGAAAAACACATAAGCAAGATAACTGGAGAAATGTATAATCTGCTCAGAAATATAAGAACAGCCTTCACATATCTGGATGAAGATATGATAAAAAAACTAATAACATCAATGATACGGCCAAGATTGGAGTATGCAGCAGTTGTGTGGTCGCCAAGGTTGAAGAAGGATGTTGAAAAGTTGGAGAGGATTCAGCGAGCAGCAACAAAAATACCAGCAAGGCTAAGCGACCTTCTGTACGAGGAAAGATTGAGAGAACTAGGACTGATAACCTTGGAAGAAAGGAGGCAGAGAGGAGATTTAATAGAGTTATATAAAATTCACAAGGGAATGGAGATGATTGACGGAGATGATTTGGTGATCAGGGACGTCAGTGGTAGAAGAGGACATAGCAAGAAATTAATGAAGAGGGCATGCAGAAGAGACTTTAAGAAATATAGTTTTCCACATAGAAGTATAACTGTCTGGAACGAGCTCGATGATGAGATTGTGTGTGCAAAAACAATTCATAATTTCAAGACAAAATTGGATGCAAAGAGATATAGAGACGGGACAGCACGAGCCTAGGTGTGGCTCTTTTCCTGTATAACACAACTAGGTAAACACACACACACACACACACACACACACACACACACACACACACACACACACACACACACACACACACACACACACACACACACACACACACACACACACACACACACACACACACAACAGACACACACACACAACAGACACACACACACACACACACACACACACACACACACACACACACACACACACACACACACACACACACACACACACACACAACAGACACACACACACACACGCACCAATATAAATGGCCTCGTCTCGGGATTAAGAGAGTTACCGTATTTTACGGCTTACAAGACGCTGCATCTTGGAAGACGCACCCTGATATTGGAGAGAAATTTTGAGAAAAAAAAATAAAGTCATTCTCACAAAAACAGCTTCACCATATCCATGAATTTATGTGACCTTTTCTTAAAGTATCTATTGTCTCAGCACTCACCACAAGTTTGCTGGAGCACTCACCACAAATGTACAACTAGGTAATTACAACTACCGTTGGTCCAAAGTGTTTTTCTGCTGCTCTGTTCTCATCTTCATTGGCGTATCGTACAACTTCTAGCTTGTATGCGATAATATAAGTAAATAGTTTTGATGAACTCGCTATGGGTGATACTTTCCAGGACAAACAACAGCTTGTGATATGTGTGACAGCCGGTTGGTAACTGATATACCGTATTTCATGACATAAGAGTGTGAGCAAACCTTATGCTTAGAGCATAGGAGACAACACATCAACACAGGTGTGTAACCAAGGGTAACAGATGGCTTATTTCCATAGACCAGCAAGGTCTATGGAAATAAGCCATCTGTTACCCTTGGTTACACACCTGTACCATCAAGATCAAGAGCGAAATGGCTCCCGCCACCACCAGCTGGCACAATAAACAACAGACGTATGGCTCACATTTGGGCTTGTGGCTTGGCTCCAGGAAGGTCTATGGTATTGGAAATACTTGTAACAAGTAAGTACTGAGATTATATCATATAAAAGGCTGAATTGAATAGTTACTTAAGTTAACCTCATAATGTAATGACATCACACAAATCCACGTCCCTATCGGGCGAGCCAATACAACAACATTCGTCTTGGAAGACGCACAAGTATTTTACATGGTATTTTTTTGGAAAAATAAAGTGCGTCTTGTAAGCCGTAAAATACGGTAAATATCTATTTGAAAAAGGCAAGCCCTGACATAATTGGCTTCACTGAAATTAAATTGTATAAGGAATTAGAAGAAGTAAAGAATATTGGTCAAGGCAGATACAATTTATGGAAAAGAAGCAGAACAAATAAGAGAGGAGGAGGAGTGATGTTCCTAGTCAAAAAAACCTACGAGTGTCTGAAATAAAATATGGAGAGGGGCTAGCAGAAGTCTTAACAATTGGTGTTGAAAACATCCAAGGCACAAAGAGACATTACATAGTGACTTATGTACCTCCTAAAACAAACGCGTGGACAAACGAAGAATACAAGGTTATGATCAACGACACAAAAGTTAGCTTAGAGGAAATGCTAAGAGACAATAAGGTGATTATGATGGGTGACTTTAATTGCAAGGAGGTATGCTGGGAAGAGTGGTATACTGAGGGAACGGAGTCTTCTTGGGGTTTCACTTTACTACAGCTGGCCATAGATAATGTTCTGACACAATGGATAAAGAGTGATACAAGATTTAGAGGTGAAGGAGAATCATCGAGACTGGACCTATTATTTAGCAAAGAACCGGAAGTAATTGGGAATATTCGGGTGGAGTGCCCATTAGCCAAGAGTGACCACGCCACTATTGAATTCATAGTAGAAGAGGAAACAGAGACCATGAGGAATGAAGAACATCATGCGACGAGATTAGACTTCAGCAAGACGGACTTCGATGGAATGAGAAGGTTCTTTCAAGAGGAGAACAGGGATCTGTTCTTCAGAGCTACCAGTGTTCAAGAGAAATAGGATGAGTTCCTTAAAATATACAGAGAAGGAGAAAAGAGATTTGTACCTAAAAGGAAGTCAAGAATAGTTGGGGAAAATGAATGGTTCAACAGAAAATGTGAAACAGCGAGAAGGATGAAAGAGGATTCATGGAATAAGTGGAGGAGAAGTAAAAGAGCCAATCTGTGGAATAAATATAAGCAAGTAAGGAATGAGTATGTGACTACCCTAAGAGAAGAGCAAAGGAAGTTTGAGAATGATATAATAGACCGGTGTAAAGACGAACCAAAACTCTTCTTTAGATATGTGAACAGCAAAATGAAAACCAGAAAGAGCATAGATAAAATAAGGGTAGAGGATATGGTATATGAAGACCCCAAGGATATGGCTCAAGTGATGAATTCAAGCTTCAAGGAAGTTTTTACAAAAGAACTGGAATTTACAAGGCCATTGGCCATACAAGAATTCAGGATAATGGAGGATGTTCAGGTTACAGTAATGGAAGTGGATGAACTTGTTAAAACCCTAGATGGAAGTAAGGCCACAGGACAGGATGGAATGTCAGGTTGGATATTAAAAGAGTGTAGTAATCAGCTAACGGATAAACTGTACATCATAATAAGTACCTCAATAAAAGAAAGAAGACTTCCGCATGATTGGAAAAGGGCGAACATCGTGCCCATATTCAAAGAAGGAGATTCTCTAGAGCCGTCAAACTATAGACCAGTATCACTGACAAGTGTGGTAGCCAAAATATGCGAAAGAATAATAAAAAAACAAATGGTCTAAATTTTTGGAAGATAACGAAATGCTTATGAATTGTCAATTTGGCTTCAGAAAGGGTAGATCCTGCACCACAAATTTGCTGTGTTACTATTCAAGAGTAGTTGATATAATACAGGAAAGAGATGGATGGGCAGATGGTATCTACCTAGACCTAAAGAAAGCCTTTGATAAGATGCCCCACAGGAGACTTCTATGGAAATTGGAGAAGATGGGAGGTGTTAGAGGAAAGCTGCTGAAATGGATGGAAGACTTTTTGGTCGGCAGAGAAATGCGAACGGTGATAAGGTACCAACCATCAGGGTGGAGCATGGTAACCAGTGAGGTTCCACAGGGGTCTGCTTGCGCCAGTCATGTTCGTTGTATTCATAAACGACATGGTAGAGAATGTAACCAGTTATGTGAGTCTTTTTGCTGACGATGCAAAACTTCTGCGTAGAGTGAAAGATGATGATGATTGCGAGGAATTGCAAAGTGACCTAGATATGGTGTGTGATTGGAGTAGCAGATGGCAAATGGATTTTAACAATGGCAAATGCAAAAAGATTGAATTTGGTAAAAGCAGCAAAAGGTGCTGTTTCAACTATAAGCTAGGACATGAGACAATAAAAAAGGCAACAGAAGAAAAAGATTTGGGAGTGATATTTTCAGAGGACTTATCTCCGGAAAAGCATATCAATAAGATAACAGGCGAAACCCTCAATCTACTGAAGAACATAAGAACTGACTTTGCCTATCTAGATGAAGAAATGATTCGCCCTAGATTAGAATACACAGCAGTAGCTTGGCCACCACACGAAAAAAAGCACATCAAAAAGCTATAACGTGTTCAAAGAGCAGCAACAAAGATGATTCCGGAACTTCAAGATCTGCCATACGAAGAGAGACTAGCCAGGATGCAGCTTCCAATCTTGGAGAAGAGATGCGAGAGAGGCGATATGATTGCATTGTTCAGATTAGTGAATGGAATGGAACAAATAGACAGAGAAGATCTACTTCTTCTAAGCCAAAGAGATACAAGAGGACACGGAAGGAAACTAAAATCTGCCACCTGTAGAAGAGATATCAAGAAGTTCAGCTTCCCTCAGAGGTGGAATGGACTGGAGGGCGAGGTGGTGTGTACTAGAAATGTTCTTAATTTCAAGAAAAAGTTAGATGAAAGCAGTTATGGAGACGGGACAGTACGAGCTTAGCTCCTCTCCCGTAAGTCACAACTAGGTAAATACACACACATAATATGTTTGTCAAGGAGCTTCCGCTCGACAAACACTTTGCTATGCTGTCAATTTTATAAATTTTTATATGTATATATATTTCCATAGCAATAAATGTTTTCTTACTTACTTACTTACTTACTTACTTACTTACTTACTTACTTACTTACTTACTTACTTACACACACACACACACACACACACACACACAAACACAGACACAGACACACACACACACACACACACACACACACACACACACACACACACACACACACACACACACACACACACACACACACACACACTGCTGAAATGGATGGAAGACTTTTTGAGCAATAGAGAAATGAGAACAGAAGTCAGTATGATGCAGTGTGAAGAGTGGAGTTCCTCAAGGATCAATAATGGTCCCAGTGATGTTCTTGGTCTATGTAAATAATATGACAGAGGGAGTGAATATTTATATGAGTTTGTTTGTGAGCATTTACAAAAGGATCTTGATAAGATTCACAGATGGAGTAAACTTTGGGAAATGGAGTTTAATGCCAAAAATGTAAAATGCTGGAAATAAGCTGTAGTAGAATCAGACAAAGAGGAAAGAAAGTATTTGATTGAAAATGAATGGATAAACAAAACTAATGTTGAAAAAAATTTGGGAGTATGGATTACAGATAATTTGTCACCAGAGAAACATTAATAAAATCACAGGAGATACATATCAGCTGCTGAGAAATGTAAGAATTACTTTCAAATATCTGGTTGTAGAGATGATTAAGAAATTGGTAACATCATTGTTTCGACCAAAGATGGAATATGCCGCAGTGATTTGGTCACCATATTAAAAGAAAGATATAAGGAAGATAGAGAGAATACAAAGAGCAGCTACAAAAATGGCTCCAAACCTGTTCAAGAAGACAAAAAAAAACTGAAAAGGACTACATGCAAGAGGGACATAAAAAAAATACAGCTTCCTATATAGAAGCAAAGAAACCTGGAATAAACTTGATGCAAAAGTCATTAATGCAAGAAATGTTAACGATATCAAAGGCAAACTGGATAATAGTATTTTTGCAGAATGGACAGTACGAGTATATCTCTTTTCCTTTTTGTATGTTACAAGTAGGTGAATACAACTAGGTAAATACACACAGCGATCCTATCTAGAAAGTAGAGAGAGGTGATCTGGTGAAGGCCATAAACATGGAAAGTCCATTGTATGATGTGATAATTGAAGGTTCAAAAAGCCATTAGGATCTCCCGCATTCAAAGGTTTTACTCAAGATGATGTGAATATTGCCAAAACCATTGTGGTTACAGAGAATAGAGGCAGAATAAGACAATAAGGATAGAGGTGAGGGGAGTAAAGGAAGAGATGAGTGAATTTAATATATTTATACTGAAAAGAACATTAAAAACTGGATGGAAGACTACGTGAAAGGACGGAAAATGAGAACGGTGGTAAAAAATGAAAAATCAAAATGGAGGGGAAAAAATTGGAGTACCGCAGGGATCAGTTTTGGCATCAATAATGTTTTTAGTATATGTAAATGACATGACAGAACAAGTGAGTAGTAACATAAGCCTGTTTGCAGATGATGCAAAATTACTAAGGAAAATAGGAAATCACAAGGATTGTGAAGAGTTACAGATTGATATCAACAAGATATATGAATGAGCAAGACAGGAAATGGAATTTACTTTTTTTTTTAAATGGGAAAGAGTGGAATGAGATCCACATGAAAATGAAAGTTAGGACAAAATATTATTTCATTAGAAAAAGAAAAGAAAGATTTGGGAGTGATAATACAGAACAACTTATAACCAGAAAAAAATATTGAAAAAATATTTGGAGAGATTCATATGCATACTAAGAAATATAGGGATGGCTTTTCACTTACTAGTTAAGATATGATGCGAAAAAGTATTACTATAATTAGACCAAAACTGGATTATGCAGAAGTAATATGGAGCCCTTGAAAGGAAAAACATGTGTTGAAATTGAAAAGAATACAGAGAATAGCAACTAAGATGGTGCCAGCTTTGAGACCAAAAATATGAGAGAAAATTAAATGAAATGCAAAAGAGAAAGAGGAGACTTAATTACAATATATAAATTGATGAACAACTTGAAGGAAACAGACAGAAAGTATCTAACAATGAGAAGAAAAGGAGAGGCTAGATATTTGAGGGACAAAAAAAAAAGGAAAGAAAAATTTGCTTGAACGATAAAAAAAAAGTACAGAACTGTAGGAAGAGATCATAATAGCAAAGTGTACAACAAGAAAAAACTGGACAAATATAGATATGGGTACAGGACCATATGAGTGTAGTTCAACTATAAAATATATATATATATATATATATATATATATATATATATATATATATATATATATATATATATATATATATATATATATATACATATATATATATATATATATATATATATATATATATATATATATATATATATATATATATATATATATATATATATACAGTAAACCCTCTATAAATTGGATCAATTGTCGATATATCTGAAGATCCAATTTATCTGATTTATCCTGCTACACATGCAAAATCACTATACACTTTTTAGCATCCAAACTTAATACGTATACTACAGATAATAATTGTATTTTTTAAGCTTACCTGTATTTATGTGTTACTTCTATGTTCTGTCATCAAATATAACTTCTGGAACCTCGGGTGTAGTGACGGGAATTTTGTGTGTGTATTTGAAAGCTGAAAGAGCCGTTTAGGAGCCAGAAGAGCTCTATTGAGTGAACGAGAATGAAAGAATCTGCTCCCTGAAAAGAGCCGGAATTCTAATCACTAAAATTGACCGAGGAGCAACGTGCATCAGCGTGGGTGGCTGTTTTGGCGGGAAACTATACCGGATGCCCGTTGCATATATCACCGCCATCTGATTTAGATAAAAATAATCTGGTGGCTATATAGAGTCCGATATATCTGATATCCGACTTATACATATCCGATTTATAGAGGCTTTACTGTATATATATATATATTGGTAAATTCACACAAACACAGTCTGTTAGCAGATGATGTGAAATTACGTAGGAAAATAAGAAACTTCAAGGATTGCGAAGAGCTACAGAATGACATAAACAATATATATGAATGGAGTAAGACATGGAAAATGGAATTTAATGAAAAAAAGCCATGTATTGGAAATAGGAAAAAGGGGATGGATAGATGTATAACTTAGGGGAAAATATTATATCAAAAGCAAAAGAAGAGAAAGATTTGAGTGCTGATATAGGACAATTATCATTGGAAAAACAAAGATTGAATTTTTGGTGACTTATGCATGACGCTAAGAAATAGTGCTCCCTCCAATTTTGCGGGTTCCAATTTTGCGATGTTCCAATTTTGCGACTGAGACCAATCTCCATCTCTGCAAGCCTCGGTAGAGTAAAATAGTCATTTAAATTAATTTTCTTATGGATAATGATAATGTTTATATTTTTCTGTATTTTTCTTTATTGTAGGATGTATAATCACATGTATTTCTGTACAAGTAAGGCCAAAAATATGACTAAAATCACCATAAGGTTAATGATTCCAATTTTGCGAGCCTGCAATGTCGACCAATTTCACGCAAAATTGGAGGGAGCATTGTATACGGATGGCTTTTCACTTCCTAGATAAAGATATGATGAACACAATTATAACTTCAATGATTATACCAAAATTGGAATATGCAAAAGAAATATGGTCCCCTCACAAGAAAAAAAACTTTTGAAATTGGAAAGAATATAGAGAATAGCAACTAAGATGATGCCAGAATAGAAAAATCTAACATATGAGGAAAAATTAAAAGAAATGCAACCAAATACACTTGAAGAGAGGAGAGAAAGAGACTTAATTACAATATATAAATTGATAAATAACCTGGAAAAACTGATAGAAAAGATTTGATATTGAGATGCTTGGAATGGATTGAAGGAAAAGGTAATAATGGCAAAGAATGTACATCAACTGACGGAAAAATTAGACAAATATAGATACGGAGACAGAACTACACGAGTGTAGCTCAAGCCCTGTATACTACAACTAGGTAAATACACACACACCCTCCCTCCCTCCCTCGCTCTCTCTCTCTCTCTCTCTCTCTCTCTCTCTCTCTCTCTCTCTCTCTCTCTCTCTCTCTCTCTCTCTCTCTCTCTCTCTCTCTCTCTCTTGCAAGTTATGTTATCACATGGGGAGGCTGTGGTACAGTGGTCAGCGTTCAGGCATGTGAACCTAGAGTTCCGGTTTCGATCCCTTGATATCTGCTGGCCACATATCGTTATTTGGTATCCAAATTGCTGCCATACTGACCTCAGCTGGGACTTACAATGTTTATATGTATCTGAGGCTATAGCAGCAATACCCTCTCATCGTTCTCAACAAGTCCAAGAGAAAATGTAAACATTCGAGGGGTCACTATAAAAAAAATAAAAACCTGCGCCAAATAACAGACAAAAGGCAAGTTCATCCTGTCTCTATAAAGCCTACTGGCACCAACGGTTTATGATATAGAAAAAAAAATATATTCCTTGGTGCAAGAATGTGTCAAACAAGACTGAACAATATTCAGGTACTTATAGTAAAATTTAGGAACAAATCCCAGTTATCTGAATTTTTAGTTTATCCAACTAGTTTCTCCCATTGGTATTCGGTTAAATGGGATTTTACTGTAGTATTTACATATTTTTCATAATATCTGCAATATTCAAAAGATGAAACAAGAGGCGGAGGGTTAGTGGCTAGCAGTCAGGCATACCAGCTCAGGGTTCCGCATTCGAGCCCCGGCATGTGCTAGCCACTTTTCTATGGTAATACCGCCGAGTGGCCTAAGAGCACCCACATGCTGCCATAACACTATCCTCAACGGAACTGCAAAGCTATGTGCATGAGGAGCTTCTGCTGGCACCATGAGCCTCTCTATATGAAACGATGCGTCACTTAAAAAATCTAACCTCCACTACTAACAGATGGAGGCCGATCATCTAAGACCTCCATTGAGCCTATCAGCGCCACGAGTAAAGGATAAAAAAAAAAGTAATAGGATCCATAGAGATTCACCTATAATAGTAGATACCGGCTAGTATATTCCATCAGGCAGTTTAGATGACGGTGAGCCAGAGGAGACATTAACGTTAGTAAATTATAATCAATATTTCTGTAATAGTTGCTTCTCTATCATGATATTTCTGAGCTCAGAATCCAAGTGTGGCAGTCTTATGGACGATATGAATACCAATAACTGTAAAGTATCATACTAATTTTGTTTGCTTGATTGACATAGTTCATCTGAATAATTACTACAGCCTTACTGTCAGTCATATGTTGTCAGGATCCAGAAGGCAATGGTGGCAATCAAACTAAAACCATACTCGTCGCTTCTTATTTTTCTTCCTTTTTTAAGATTTTTAAATACCTAACTCTGTGACCTAAAGCTGGCAATCCCTGAGGCCAAAATTGGGTAGCCATCTGTCTCTGCCTACCTGTCTGTCTTGTTCTCTTGGAAAAGGTGACCTAATGTCCAGATTCTAGATAACTTCCTTCAGTTTTAGAATTTGCCTTGCAATCTCCCATTTCACTAATGAAAGAATATCATTCAGTAACATATGTTAAAATTGCTTGAGTTCATCAGTTAAATGTGTTTTAAACAAATTGTGGAAATAAAAAAATAAAAAAAGATGGCAACTAAAAATCACGATTCTCTGAGCCTTATTTACTAATCAATACAGTTAACATAAGGCAAACCTGTCTGAAATTCTATACAATTCAAAGATCAAATCCAGAAATTTTAAAACAAATTTATTAGTGAAAAATCTTGGCATCAGAAATAATTTTCAGGTATCTGCCATTGCTATATACAAATTGTTTTGCTTTGGATCAAGTAAATACAGTAAAGTATATATCATATGCTGGTATACTATGTCATTAGTAATGTCATATGAACTGGAGGAGGTCTTTTTTCATGTTTTTTGGGATGTTATACTTTTAGCTTTAAGAAAAATGCACAGCACATAAGAGTCAGACAGAGACTGAGAGAAAGAGTAAGATAAACACCCCTGCTAGCATAAGACGGGATGAGGGTGTGTGGTGCTGCAGGAGGGGTGACCTCTTAATGATATGAAGTGATAGATGAGGGACTGACGCATCTGTGTGTATGCAGTCATTCACTCATCTCTGAAAACACACACACATACACATATATGAATCAGGAGACATCTTGAAGGAGCGTAGACAAGAAATGGCTGAGCCAGTTTATATAATTATTCTCTTACAACAGTAAAAATCCCTAAAGATTAGAAAAGACCTGATATAATACTTATTTACAAAAAATAGAAGCAAAGAAGAACCACTTATGACCAGTGTCATTGACCAGGATAGTCTAAAAGATAAAAGATATGTGAAGAGATTATCAAGAAACAATGGACGGAATACTTAGAAAGAGAAGGAATAATAACAGATAGATAATTTGATTCAAAACATGAAGGTCATGTGTCACCAACTTAAGTATTTATTCAAGAGGGATCGATACAACACAAGAAAGATGGATGGGCGTATTGCATATATTTACTTTAAAAAGGCATTTGATAAGGTTCTACACAGAAGATTATTATGTAAGTTGGAATACATTGGAAGATTGAAAGGAACATTGAAGAACTGGATGGAAGACTACCTGAAAGGAAGGGAAATGAGAACATTAGTAAAGGATGAAAAAGCAAAATGGAGGGAAGTGAACGGTGGAGTACCACAGGGATCAGTTTTGGCACCGATAATGTTTTTGATATATGTAAATGACATGACAGAAGGAGTAAGCAGTTACATTAGTTTGTTTCCAGATGATGCAAAATTACTAAGAAAGATAGGAAACCACAAGAATTGTGAGGAGCTACAGAATGATGTATGAATACAAGAAATATAAATAAAGCAAGACATGGGAAAGGGAATTTATTGCAAAAAAATACCCAGTATTGGAAATGGGAAAGCGTGCAATGAGACCCTCATGGATATTATATTAATCAATAGAAAAATAAGAGAAAGATTTGGGAGTGGTAATATAGAACAACTTATTATCAGAGAAACATATAGATAGAATATTTGGTGACACATTCACGATGCCAAGAAATATACGGACGTTTTTTCTCCTAGATAAAGATATGATGAGGAAAATTATAAATACAATAATTAAACTAAACTGGAATATGCTGAAGTAATATGCTCCATGCACAAGTAAAGCATGTGTTGAAATTGGAAAGAATACAGAGAATAGCAACTAAGATGGTACCAGATTTGGAAAACCTAACATAAAAGGAAAGCATAAACGAAATTCATCTAACAACACTAAAAAAAAGAAGAGAAAGAGGAGACTTAATCACAATATATAAATTGATGAACAACCTGGAGGAAATAGATAGAAAAGATTTGGTAATGAAAAGAAAAGAAGAGGCTAGATATTTGAAGGGACACAAACAAAAATTGCAAAAACGAACTTGCTTGAATGATACAAAAAAGTATTTTTCCCCCAAAAAGTATAGATTCTTGGAATGGACTGAGTGAAGAGGTGATACTGGCAAAAAATGTACATCAACTGAAGGAAAAACTGGACAAACATAAATAGAGACCACACAAGTGTAGCTGTATGTTACAACTACGTAAATACACACACACACACACACACACAGACACACGGTCCACTAACACAGTGGTTAGCGCACTCGGCTCACAACCAAGGGGGCCAGGGTTCGATCCCCTGGGCGGATGGAGATTATTTGGGTGTGTCTCCTTTCACATGTAGCCCCTGTTCACCTAGCAGTGAGTAGGTACGGGATGTAAGTCGAGGAGTTGTGATCTTGTTATCTCGGTGTGTTGTGTGTGAGTGGTCTCGGTCCAACCCAAAGATTGGTCAGTATGAGCTCTGAGCTCTTTCCATAGGGAGACGGCCGGCTGTCTCGAGAGAGGCCAGCAGCAGACTGTGAAGTGAAGTGAATACACACACACACACACACACACACACTCACTAGCTTTCAGATAGGACAGATATGTCAGACAGAGCTCCTGAGATAACATTGGCAAACCACTGCATAGCTAAGTGTATTACTTGTAGTATTAGTCAAGATCATGTCCCTATTGCAAAATTAATGAATAACAAAATATTAGTAATGTAATTTTATGTAGGGAAAAAATGCAATAACTGAAAAAGCAGCAACCAGTAATGGTGTCCAGACATTGAGCTTCATTCCAAGTCCAAGTCTCTGATGTATTTGTCAAAGTTGGAAGTATAGTATTTTTTCTTGAACCCCTTTTAGCTTCCATAGATCCCTCAAATTCATATTTTTAGTATTCTTATGACCTGTCTGCCTTTCTCTGCTTTCTTTCCTCCCATTCATAACCCATGCTTACACAGAGTTGATCCTCAGTACGTACTTAAATTTCTTCATTTCCTCCATTTTCAATCCTCCTAAAATGATCTTGTAATCTTCCATGATTTACACTTTTACTCTACAAGATCTCATAGTCAACCAACTACTCTGTAGCAGTATCAAAAACCATCAACTGCTTTTACGAACATTCATCTTCAATTTCCTCCTTTAACACACTACAATAATAATACAATACAATAACACCCACTGCTTTCTCTAAAGTCTCCTTACTCTCTGCCAGCAGCACTTTATCATTAGCAAACAAGTCCACCACCAGGTTGTGTTACACACCATTCAACTTTAGCCTTGCATCCATATATCCCATCCTGACTTTCATCTTTCATACATCTATCCATGTGTACATTGAACATTGAACAACCACAGTAATATCACACACCCCTGTCTCACTCTCAAACCAATTCTGAAACCATTGCTTAATTCTTTGTTCACTGGTACATATGCGCTGGGATCCTCATAAAATACTTTGGTCCCTTCAAAAGATATCAAGCTACTCCAGAAATCTTACACGCATCCCACATCCCACATCATTCTTGTCAACCCCATCATATGCATTTTCGACATAAGCAACAAAAAAAATTATGAGAAAATTAAGATATATTATCAGAATATATTACTGGAAAAAGTCATGTTTGCTAAAATTATTCAGTAAAGGAAAATAAAAAATTAAAACTATTAAAAGATGGGACACCATGAGCTTGACTCAATTCTGTAGAAATTTAAATAGATAAGAACACATACACATAGTATTAGTGGAAAAGAAAAAAAGAAGGAAGATTCAGTTATCACTTCTAAGTGAGTAAAGGGTCTAGAATTGTTAACAGAAAATCCTTTCTGGTAAGGAATAACAAGGTATGAAAAAAGATTAAGAAAGACTAGATATTTAAGAGCTGTAAAATATCAAGCTTCCCCAATAGAAGCAGAGACATGGGAATGTCTGAAGGGAGTGGTAGTAGTCAGAACAAAGGACATCCATGAGTTTAAAGCTAATTTGGATAACAAGATTATGGGCAGGACAACAATCTAAACTCAAATCCCACAATGAACAATCTAAATACACTTACATCCACACACACAGTAAGACCAGCCATACTGTCACTCACTTTGCCAACATTCCTCAAGCAATACAACTTGAAAAAAACAACACAAACTCCTGTAAAATTCAAAGATCCTTAGATCACTTCAGTTGAAGCAAAAACCTTAAGTGTTAAATATTGAACATCCTTGAACTTTCATTTGAACTTTCTTGACCTCCTGTGAAAGGGCAAATGGGGGGGTACACCACCTCCTACAGCAGACTGATAGTAGACTTCATTAACACTCGATAGAGATATCATATGAAAAACTAAATAAACACAAACTAATAAAGAGAGAGAGAGAGAGAGAGAGAGAGAGAGAGAGAGAGAGAGAGAGAGAGAGAGAGAGAGAGAGAGAGAGAGAGAGAGAGAGAGAGAGAGAGAGAGAGAGAGAGAATCGTGAGTATATTTTGCAGTTTTGTCTTTCCCGTAGCTAAAATTTATGGGTTGCCCTTTATGTTGATTTTGTTTTCTTTTGACTAATATAATAATGATTGCATTTATTAGTAATGTTTTAGTTCATGATGTTGTTGGCATTGTTGTTGCTGATTTTGCTGCTAGTGTGTGGACTAATACAAGAGGTGTGTGTGTAGTGAGTGGGCGGATATGTTGTTGTTGCAGTGAGAGCACTACGCCACAGCCTCCACCTGCCGCCCCCTCGCTTCCACCCAGACCCCTTCTTCCTCACTGACTTCTCCTAGCTCCTCCTCGCCTCCTAGCATGGTTGTAGTGCTGCTGCAGTAGATCTCCTTCACCGCCCTACCACGAGAGGGAGTAATCCCCATTCCTCTTCTCCTCCTCCTCCTGCAGTCTCCACACACACGCACAAGCACACACACAACATGTGGCTAAGATGCAGTGGTGTGGGGCTGCCCAGAGGGGAGGGGATCCCACTGAGCTGATACCAGGAAGGAAGTAAGTGCAACTGCAGTGGATCTAAAACTTTCCCTCCTATGCTGTTACTGTATTGTTGATAGTGATGATGATGATGATGATGATGATGATATGGTGCTATTTCATTACTACAACAACTTGCGGTGTGTTCCATGCCAGTGTGTGGCTCTCAATACTGTTTGTGGTGGTGATATCGTTAGTAGCACTACTGGCATACCTGTGTCATTCATGGTTCCTCTTTTTTCATGTTGTCTGGTGCATTGTAATATATTACAACTACTACTATTACTACCACTACTACTAGTTCAATGTGCCATGTTGAGGAATAGTTCATATTTTCAAAGGTTTAAGACATTTTTCTCTTCTTTGTCATAAAATAAGCCTGTTATGAATACATATTACAAAGGCTGTGAGAGGAAGTGCTAAGTATTAAACATTTGTGGAGATGAAGCCTTCACTGAATGCAGTTCAAATCCACTACTGTATGCTTTGTAACAAAGTCTGGAAAAATATGCTACTGTGGTGAATTCTGAATAAACATCGAACTTTTGCTTTGTGACCAACAGTCAGTCATTGGAGGGTGCCTAGTGTTGTGTGTGTTAAGTGATATGTTGGTACAAGGCAAGGCACATGGGGGCTTGGGCAGCAAAGGAAAAAAATTATCTGAACAGCTGGACTGATCTTTAGTGTCACTTCTCTAGCCAAGCTCTAAAGAGAGTGCCAGTGCCATTGAGGCTTCAAGGCTGACGTGTTGCACCTTGCCTCCAATGCTTGCTCCCTTAGCCTTCCTGTTACTGCCACAGCAGGTCTGACCCCACTCCCCTGTCTCCGGATGATGGCTCAGACTTTGCTACTCTATGCTGTCCAGGATCTTGATGTAGACATAGCATAGAGCCATTCGTATTCATATATCTATAATATATACATATATATATATATATATATATATATATATATATATACACACACATACAGTGGTGCCTCTTGATTCGAACTTAATTCGTTCTTTTCGGCTGTTCGAATTAGGACGCAATTTTTACCATTGAAATTAATGTAAAAACAATTAATCCGTTCCAGTTTATTTTAAATAAAAAACACAATGAATACCACTTCGTTTGCGGAACTTCTCGAACCACCCTCTGCTTGCTTTGAAGTCTTCAGGTTCAGCATTACTTGAACTGGGAGTTGTAACTAGTAAATCACTGTGCAGGTGCTTAGCCTTTTCACATATTATAGCCTCACTAACACTGTCTCCTTGAAGTTGTCTTTCATTTATTCAAACTAAAAGTAATTGTTCAACTTTTTCTAAAATTTGAGGCCTTTTATTTGATTTAGCAAACACTCCTTTAGCCACATCAGCAGCCTTTATTGTCTCTTTGTGCTTCAAAAATGTGCAGATCGTAGACTTGGCCATCCTGTACTGTGAGGCCAGGTCAGAAACACGAACTCCTCTCTCATGTTTTTCTATTATTTCCTTCTTCATTTCTATACTATAGCGCGTTAGCTTCCTTCCACCACTTGCACTGTCACTTTTCACTTTCTTGGGAGCCATAATGAAGGCTAATTTCAAGAAAATATGCAAAAAAAAAAATATCAAGCACAACAGAGAGAGAGAGATGTTCACAGCGGAGAAGTGCAAGCGAGACTGGCCCATTGGCGGGAAGGCGGCGTTGGCCGCCGCGTGTGTTTGTGTTCAGATTGCAAGACCGCGTTCGGATTGGAGGACAAAATTTGTTCGCCAAATGTGTTCGGATTGGAGTGTTCGAGTCAAAGGGTGTTCAAATCAAGAGGTTCCACTGTATATATATATATATATATATATATATATATATATATATACATATATATATATATATATATATATATATATATATATATATATATATATATATACACTTATATATATATATATATATATATATATATATATATATATATATATATATATATATATATATATATGTGTGTACTGTACTCGAATATGTTCTTTGTTTCTTATTTTCTCTAGTGATACTATATTGTATTTTGCTCCACATCTTCTCTTTTTTGTATTTTCCTGTATAATATGTATACCACCAGTTTCTCCCTCTTGTGCATGGGTAGGAGTGATATGCTTGTGAGCAGAACAATACTCTTGTGTGATATTATAGCTGATGCCGCCTCTCGGCTAGATGTTTGGGGGACCTGTTGTGTTGTTTGCAAATTAACAACAAAAGTGCCAAGTCTCTGCATGTGTTTGTTTCTCCATGGTAGTGAGTCTCCCTAGTGGTCCCAGAGACACCTGGTGGGCCCAGGGTGAGGCCCTTTCTCCCCACTACAAGGGTCTTCAAAGGTGACATGTAATTTTCACCCTTGACATAAGTTAAAAAAAAAAAATGGAATAAATAAATAAATGAAAAAATAAACAAATAGAAAATAAAGAAATAATAGTAATAAATACTAATAATAGTAGATATGTAAAAAGACATACTGCTATTCCAAGATGTTCCGTCACAAGTGATTTAAATTCACAACATTTTTTTCCCCGTCATTGTATCATCAAAAAACTTAAAAATGCAAAAGCTATAGTTATTCCATAAATCTGTCCAGAGGTGAAGACTACACATCCTTTGAAAAATAAAATTGCATTTTCTCACAACACTCTTGCCTGCAGTGAAGAGAGAGAGGGAGGAAAAAAAGTGATACCAAGTATTACATACTACTACAATTTTACTATTGCCTGTGGGAACTCTGCCCCTCTGATCCTTTCTTCTTAGTCCAAGAACAGCACACACTGGCCATGCTAACTATATGGCCCATAGCCCAGCAAAGTGTAGTGAGTGAGCTGGGTTGTACAGACCTTGTGTATCAGCCAGCCAAGGCGGCAGGGGAGATGATGCACCAATGTTAAGGTAGCAAAGAGGCAACACATCAGAGGCAGAATATATGCCCCATGTTGGCCACAGACTCATGTTTGATGGATGATGACAATATTAAGGACCAGAGACTAAGGGACAAATTTTGAAACCAAATGAACATATATATGTGTTATGCACATGATACAGAGAAACATTTGTTAACTGATTTATCTTTATTTTATTCATGTTTCATAATTTTTTAATTTATTTGCTTTTTTATTTTAACAAGGTCTGTCTGCACCAATAAATAAAGTAGATGGTAGTGACGGCAAGGTCTGCAGTGACACAAGCATATAATGTGTGTTTACACTGGTGGTTAGTTATAGCGGTGCGTGAGGCTAGTGGTACTCCACTTGACCAGAGTTGCAATCAAAGCTAAGTTGAATGGCTAACATGAAGGTGAGATCAGATTTTGAGAGCTCAATAAAGGAAACGCAGGCATCCTCATTGTAACCAATTACTGATGCTGGAAGGCTAATATTTATGGAACTAAAATGGAGTACATCACTATAAGTATGGCTTAGGAAGAACCAATTTAAGACTTCCACACTCAATTATAGGGATGAAGAGAATGAGTAACTATTTATTGTTAATGTACACATATAGAAGTATATAGTCTTGAATCTGACTAGCTGATCCAATGGAATGAATATTTAATAAATGTGAATGTGTGGATTTCTAGACTAAGAAAAAGAGGAAAATGTGTAATATGAAGAAATTACAAAAGGTACCATCAAATAAGATGAAATAGTGTGTGTGTGTGTGTGTGTGTGTGTGTGTGTGTGTGTGTGTGTGTGTGTGTTTACCTAGTTGTATTTACCTAGTTGTGACTTACGGGAGAGGAGCTAAGCTCGTACTGTCCCGTCTCCATGACTGCTTTTATCTAACTTTTTCTTGAAATTATGAACGTTTCTAACACACACCACCTCGCCCTCCAGTCCATTCCACGTCCTGATGCTTCTCTGAGGGAAGCTGAACTTCTTGATATCTCTTCTACAGGTGGCAGATTTTAGTTTCTTTCCGTGTCCTCTTGTATCTCTTTCGTTTAGAACAAGTAGATCTTCTCTGTCTATTTGTTCCATTCCATTCACTAATCTGAACAATGCAATCATATCGCCTCTCTCGCGTCTCTTCTCCAAGGTTGGAAGTTGTATCCTGGCTAGTCTCTCTTCGTATGGCAGATCTTGAAGTTCCGGAATCATCTTTGTTGCTGCTCTTTGAACACATTCCAGCTTTTTGATGTGCTTTTTTTCATGTGGTGCTGCGTATTCTAATCTAGGGCGAATCATTGTAGTGATTATCTTCCTCATCATTTCTTCATCTAGATAGGCAAAGGCAGTTCTTATGTTCTTCAGTAGATTGAGGGTTTCACCTGTTATCTTATTGATATGCTTTTCCGGAGATAAATCCTCTGAAAATATCACTCCCAAATTTTTTCTTCTGTTGCCTTTTTTATTGTCTCATGTCCTAGCTTATAGTTGAAACTGCACCTTTTGCTGCTTTTACCAAATTCAATCTTTTTGCATTTGCCATTGTTAAAATCCATTTGCCATTTGCAACTCCAATCACACACCTTATCTAGGTCACTTTGCAATTCCTCGCAATCATCATCATCCTTCACTCTACGCAGAAGTTTTGCATCGTCAGCAAAAACTCACATAACTGGTTACATTCTCTACCATGTCGTTTATGAATACAACGAACATGACTGGCGCAAGCACTGACCCCTGTGGAACTCCACTGGTTACCATGCTCCACCCTGATGGTTGGTCCCTTATCACCGTTTGCATTTCTCTGCTGACCAAAAAGTCTTCCATCCATTTCAGCAGCTTTCCTCTAACACCTCCCATCTTCTCCAATTTCCATAGAAGTCTCCTGTGGGGCACCTTATCAAAAGCTTTCTTTAGGTCTAGGTAGATACCATCTGCCCATCCATCTCTTTCCTGTATTATATCAACTACTCTTGAATAGTAACACAGCAAATTTGTGGTGCAGGATCTACCCTTTTTGAAGCCAAATTGACAATTCATAAGCATTTCGTTATCTTCCAAAAATTTAGACCATTTGTTTTTTATTATTCTTTCGCATATTTTGGCTACCACACTTGTCAGTGATGCTGGTCTATAGTTTGACGGTTCTTGAGAATCTCCTCGATGTTCGCCCTTTTCCAATCATACGGAACTCTTCCTTCTTTTATTGATGTACTTATTATGATGTACAGTTTATCCGTTAGCTGATTACTACACTTTTAATATCCAACCTGACACTCCGTCCGGTCCTGTGGCCTTCCTTCCATCAAGGGTCTTAACAAGTTCATCCACTTCCTTTACTGTAACCTGAACATCCTCCATTATCCTGAATTCTTGTATGGCCAATGGCCTTGTAAATTCCAGTTCTTTTGTAAAAACTTCCTTGAAGCTTGAATTCATCACTTGAGCCATATCCTTGGGGTCTTCATATACCATATCCTCTACCCTTATTTTATCTATGCTCTTTCTGGTTTTCATTTTGCTGTTCACATATCTAAAGAAGAGTTTTGGTTCGTCTTTACACCGGTCTATTATATCATTCTCAAACTTCCTTTGCTCTTCTCTTAGGGTAGTCACATACTCGTTCCTTACTTGCTTATATTTATTCCACAGATTGGCTCTTTTACTTCTCCTCCACTTATTCCATGAATCCTCTTTCATCCTTCTCGCTGTTTCACATTTTCTGTTGAACCATTCATTTTTCCCAACTATTCTTGACTTCCTTTTAGGTACAAATCTCTTTTCTCCTTCTCTGTATATTTTAAGGAACTCATCCCATTTCTCTTGAACACTGGTAGCTCTGAAGAACAGATCCCAGTTCTCCTCTTGAAAGAACCTTCTCATTCCATCAAAGTCTGTCTTGCTGAAGTCTAATCTCATCGCATGATGCTCTTTATGCCTCATGGTCTTTGTTTCCTCTTCTACTATGAATTCAATAGTGGCGTGGTCACTCTTGGCTAATGGGCACTCCACCCGAACATTCCTAATTACTTCCTGTTCTTTGCTAAATAATAGGTCCAGTCTCGATGATTCTCCCTCACTTCCAAATCTTGTATCACTCTTTATCCATTGCGTCAGAACATTATCTATGGCCAGTTGTAGTAGAGTGAAACCCCAAGAAGACTCCGTTCCCTCAGTATACCACTCTTCCCAGCATACCTCCTTACAATTAAAGTCACCCATCATAATCACCTTATTGTCTCTTAGCATTTCCTCTAAGCTAACTTTTGTGTCGTTGATCATAACCTTGTATTCTTCGTTTGTCCAGGCGTTTGTTTTAGGAGGTACATAAGTCACTATGTAATGTCTCTTTGTGCCTTGGATGTTTTCAACACCAATTCTTAAGACCTCTGCTAGCCCCTCTCCATATTTTATTTCAGACACTCGTAGTTTTTTTTTGACTAGGAACATCACTCCTCCTCCTCTCTTATTTGTTCTGCTTCTTTTCCATAAATTGTATCTGCCTTGACCAATATTCTTTACTTCTTCTAACTCCTCATACAATTTAATTTCAGTGAGGCCAATTATGTCAGGGCTCGCCTTTTCCAAATAGATATTTAACTCTCTTAATCCCAAGACGAGGCCATTTATATTGGTGTAGACCACTTTACAATTGTCCATCGATTCATTTAGTTTGCCACTGTGTCTTCTTCTCTGTTTAGGTACCACTTTCGGATCTTCATATCTAAGACCCTCCAATAGTAAACTTTTTTCTGATCCTCTGTCCTCTCGTTGTTTTTTGCCTTCGCTTCCTCTTTTAGATCTTTGAGTTCTTTCCTCTCTCCTTCGTTTAGGTCTTTTCTTATCCATATGTTCTTTGTTTCTTCATTTTGAGCCAGTTTCCATGCTCTTGCCCTGGCCATTTCAGCGTCTCTTTGGAATTTAAATTTTATTCTTACTGGTCTGTGACTTTCCTCTTTGAATTTTCCTACTCTGTGGAATTCTTCTATCTCGTCAATTAAGTCTCCATTCTCTTCTTTCACAATAAAAATTAATTTAGTTACTTCTTCCTTCAGTTCTCTGTCTCTCACTGCTTTGTTCAACTCTTTCTTCTCTTTCATACCAAACACTATGATACATTTCTTTTTGTCTACAGTCTCCCTGACAATGGATTCGTTAGATTTTATCACTTTAACTACTTTTTCTGCAAGTTTTTTTTCGTTAAATTGTTCTTCAACTATCTTCTTGAAGTCTACGCTTTCTTCTCTTGCATTTCACTTTCCTTTAACTGCTTCTCCAAAGACAACATTTTGCCTTCCACCGTTGCCATACCTCCCTCTTGAGCCTGTTTCCATTAATTTTGTTTCTCTTTCAATTGAACCATAGACTGCACATTAACTTCCACTTTTTTTGTGTTCTCACTCAACCCACCTTCCAATGCTTGGAATCTTTTTTTTAACTTGGCATTTTCTTCTCTTAAATTATATATTTCCTTCCCCTGATTTGTCATGGTATCCAGTAATTTTGTCACTTGCTCTTCCAACTGAAGCACCCTTCTTTGCCACAGCTTCGCATTCAACTCCAAATCATCTTCTTTAAATCCTGAAAAACTCGCCAATGGAAGGTCCTTGGCAGAAAAACTTTTCGGTGTAAACAAACCCCCACCCCCAGCTGCGGGGGGCTCCACGCCACCCTTCTCTTGTACCTCCATTTTTGCCTTCTCACTCAAAATTAACACAAGTTTTATGCTCAGACTTAATCAAAAGGAGACGGGAACAGTAAAGGGTAATAATACATCACCCAGAACCCTCCTCTCCCCGTCACAATAGGCAATAAGTGTGGAGCGTTGTCTCAGCTGTCCTTCCCCTTCTGTGGTGTGTGTGTGTGTGTGTGTGCGTGTGTGTGTTATTCACCATAGTCTGGAGGACCACGCACTGCACTGATTGTCAGACATTACCCTCCAGAAAAGAGCTAAGAGCTCATAGAGACGGATCTATGGGTAAGGCTTAAACCTGTGTGTGTGTGTGCATTTACCTAGTTGTAGTATACAGGGCCTGAGCTATACTCGTGTGGTCCTGTCTACATATCTATATTTGTCCAGTATTTCTTTCAGTTGATGTACATTTTTTGCCATTATCACCTCCTACTTAGTCAATTCCAAGTATCTTTGCATCATTTAAGCAAATTCCTTTTCAATTCTTTTCTTACATCCCCTCAAATAACTATGTTTCCTCCAGATTGTTAATCAGTTTATATATTGGAATAAAATCTCCTCTTTTCCTTCTTTTAGTGTTGTTAGATTCATTTCTTTTAATCTTACCTCATATGTTAGATCTACCAAATCTGGCACCATCTTAGCTGCAATTCTCTGTATTCTTTCTAATTTCAACACATGCTTTTTTCTTCTGAGGGGACCATATTACTTCTGGATATTCCCGTTTTAGTCTGATCATTGTACTTATACTTTTTCTCATCTCCTTATCTAGGAAGTGAAAAGCCATCCATATATTTCTTAGCCTCCTGAATATGTGTGTGTGTGTGTGTGTGTGTGTGTGTGTGTGTGTGTGTGTGTGTGTGTGTATTTACCTAGTTGTATTTACCTAGTTGTATTTACCTAGTTGTAATTTACAGGGTTCAAGCAAGGCTCATTATGTCCTGTCTCCATAACTATATTTATCCAACTTTTCCTTAAATGTATGCACACTGTTTGCTGTGACAACTTCCTCACTCAAGCCATTCCACATATCCACCGTTCTATGAGGAAAACTATACTTCCTGATATCCCTCAAACACTGACTCTTCACAAACTTCTTAGAATGCCCTCTCGTTCTTTTGTCCACACCTCCAGTTACCATCACCAAATCCTATCTGTCAATCTTCTCTATGTGATTTACCATTTTGTACATCATAATCATATCTCCTCTTTCTCTTCTCTCCTGCAATGTTGGCAAACTCATTTCTCTCAATCTCTCTTCATAGGTTAGATCTTTCAATTCCGGCACCATCTTTGTAGCTGTTCCAACTTCCTTATATCTTTCTTCATATGTGGTGACCACACCACCGCTGCATATTTCAACTTGGGCCGTATCATGGTGGTTATAATTTTCTTCATCATACTTGTATCTAGATAATGAAACGCCACCCTAATATTTGTTAGCAACCCGTACGTTGAGCCAAATATCCTATTTATATGCCTTTCCGGGGACAGGGTGTCTTGAATAATCACTTCCAGATCCTTTTCTTCTTTACTTTTTGTTATTAAATTGTCCCCCAATTTGTAATCCCATGTGGGTCTTCTTTTACTCTTCCCCATCTCCAACACATGACACTTTTTAGCATTGAATTCCAATTTCCACCTCAGGCTCCATTCATGAATCTTATCCACATCTGTCTGCAACTCCTTACAATCTTCCTTACTCTTTACTACCCTCATCAGCTTTGCATCATCTGCAAACAGGTTTATATAGCTACTCAAGCCTTCCTGCATATCATTCACATATATCTGGAACATGATGGGTGCCAGCACTGATCCCTGTGGTACTCCGCTTGTTACTACACTCCACTCTGAATTTATGTCTCTAATCACAGTTCTCATTTCTTTATCCTTTAGATAATCTGTCATCCAATCCAGCACTACTCCCTTCACTCCTCCCATATGGTTCATCTTCCACAACAGTCTTTTGTGTGGGACTCTGTCAAATGCTTTCCTGATGTCCAAGTACACTGCATCCACCCATCCTTCCCTGTCTTGCACTTCATCGATCACTCGTATAAAAACTCAGCAAGTTCATCGCACAAGATCTACCTTTTCTAAATCCGAATTGGCTCTCATTTATCATCTTATTCTCCTCCAAATAGCTTACCCATCTTTCCTTGATAACCGTTTCACACAAAATGCCCACAACACTAGTCAACGACACAGGCCTAAAATTCAGTGGCTCCGTCTTTTTCCCTCCTTTATAAATCGGCACAATATTAGCTCGTTTCCATTCTCTTGGTACTTTTCCTTCCTTCAAGGACCTGCTAATCACATCCCAGATTGGTTCCACCAATTGCTCCGTACATTCTCTTAAAGTCCAGCCCGATACTCCATCCGGTCCCATTGCTTTTCTCACATCCAACTTTTCCAATAGTTTTCCAATTTCCTGTCTTTCCACCCTTACCTCCTGCAGTCCCTCCTGCCTCTCTTCTACAATCGATTCTATAAATTCCTCTTCCACATTAAACACAGATTTAAAACTCGTTCATAAGTTCACTCGTCTCTTTTGCTGTTTCATAAATCCGACCTTCTCTCTCCAGTTTATCAATGGTCTCCCTGCTCTTCATCTTTCCATTAATGTATCTGTAAAATGACTTAGGTTCTTTCTCACATTTCTGTACTATATCCCTTTCAAAACTTCTCTCTTCCTCTCTCCTTATTCTAACATATTCGTTTCTTTAATTTCCATACTGCTCTCTGTTGATATCGTTTCGGTTCTTCATCCACTTCTTCCATGCTTTGTCCTTCCTTTTCTTAGCTTCCATTCATATTCCATTAAACCAACTATATTTACTTTCTCTCACCCTGTACACAGGTACATACTTTTGCACTCCCTCGTTATACTTTTCCAGAAATAATTCATACTTCTGTACTGTCAAGTCTTTCATCACATTCTTCCAGTCTATATTCCCAAAAATCTTCCTTAACTCTTCAAAATTTACTCTTGCATGGTTCAACCTTCCATTTTTATGATCTTCCTTCCATTTCATCGCCTTCATGTCCTGCATTTCCACTTCCAGTACCACATGATCACTCTTTCCAATCGGACTTGTATATTCAATAATCGGTTTGACTTCAGATCTCTTCGTAAACACCAGATCAAGCACTGATGGTTCTTCTTCTCCTCTATACCTTGTGGCTTCGTCCACCCATTGTTCTATTGTATTCACCAGTGCCAGTTGCAACAGCTTCTCACTCCACACCCCTTCACCTCCTTTCACTTCCATTTCCTCCCAGTTTATCCCCTTGCAATTAAAGTCCCCCACTAATAGTACTTTTTTATTTCTCCTTATCATATCGTCCAAGCACTGCCAAACTTCCTCTTGCATCCTTCTATGCTCCTCTTACCTCTATGCATTCGTTTTGGGTGGTACATACGTTAATATGACTCTCCTCGTCTCCCCTTTACTATTTTTAATCACAACGCTTATCACCTCAGCCATGTCCTTCCCATGCTGCACCTCCTCTACATATATGTCTTTTTTAACCATAATTAGCACTCCCCCACCTCCTTTATCATTTCTGCTCCTCCTCCAGATATTGTAACCCTCATTCTTAAAGTTCAGTTGAACTTCTTGCTTGAGTTTCGTTTCTGCTAAGCATACCACTTCAGGTATGTTAACTTCTAGGTAATCTTTCAATTCCAGCACTCCCGAGAGTAAACCATCAATGTTTGTATACATCACTTTCAACACCCCATTTTCCACATTAACTTTTCTTCCTTCTACTACTGTTGTTCTCCCTCCTCTTGTGCTCCCACTACCTCCCTCTCTCTCCCCCTCATGTACCATTTCCGTAGTTTCATGTCCATCACCCTCCAGTAAAATTCCTCTTCCTCGTTCCCTGTCCTCTGGTCGTTTTTTTCCTTGGCTTCTCTCCTCAAGTCCTTCTCTCTTTCTCTCTCTTCCACATTCATGTCACGTTTTATCCAGACGTTCTTGTACTCTTTTCTCTCAGCTAATTTCCCTGTTCTTGCCAAGATCCCTTCTGTCGCCACTTGTGATCTCATTCTTACTTTTAATGATCTCTTTCCTCCCTCCTTATATTTACCAAGTCTAAACACTTTTTCTATTTCTTGTTCCAGACCTTGCTCTTCATCTTGAACCAATGTCTCTGCAACACTCCATCCAAAATACCTTTCATTAACCGTAATTCCCTTTCAACACTCCTCAACCTCTCAGTCATCTTTCTCATCTTCAAATCCAGAAAACTCCCCTTCATCACCTGAATCCATCTTTCTAAGTTTCTAGCTGCTGGTATAGGAGACTCGTATGATAACACTTTCTCTCTAACACTGCTACTGACTACCGATGGTTTGTTTACATTTGAGGAAAGTACGTCCACCCTCTTTTTTTTTCCATATTTCAGTTTAAATACACACATTTACGTACTGATTTTTTGGAGACAGGACTCTAGAAACCCCACTCTCCCCCTGCAATATACATATATAGGCTTTGGCACGTCCTCTCTGCAGAATTCAGTAAAATTCGTGGAGTACTCCAACACACGTGTGTGTGTTTTTACTTAGTTGTAATATACAGGCCCTTAGCTACATTCCTGTTTCCGTATCTGTCCGTATTTGTCTAGTTTTTCCTTTAGTTGATGTACATTCTTTGTCATTATCACCTCTTCTTTCAATCCATTCCAATTAGTTATACTTCTTTGGGGAAAACTGTACTTTTTTTTTATCATTTAAGCAAAATCCTTTTACCATATTTTTTCTAGTGTCCCCTTAACTTTCCAGCCTCTCCTTTTCTTCTCAATATTTGATTTTTTCAATTTGTTTCTTCCACGTTATTCATAAATCTATATATTGTAATAGTCTCATCTTTTTTCTTTCTTCAAGTGTGCTTACTTGCATTTCTTTTAATCTTTCCTCATATGTGAGATATTTCTATTCTGGCACCATCTTAGTTGTTATTCTCTGTATTCTCTCTAATTTCAACACATGCTTTTCATTGTGAGGGGACCATATTACTTCTAAGTCTAAATATATGCAATCCACCCACCCATCTCTTTCTTGTGTTATATCTATTACTCTTGAATAATAATTTAATAAGTTTGTGACACATGATCTTCCTGTTCTGAATCCAATTGTCTATTTGTTACTATTCCTTCTCTTTCTAAGTATTCAGTCCATTGTTTTTTGATGACCTTCTCACATATCTTGTATACTATGCTGGTCAATGACACTGGTCTATAATTAAGTGGTTCTTCTTTGTTTCCATTCTTCTAAATAGGCATTATATCAGCTCTTTTCCATTCTTTTAGAACTTTTCCTGTTTTAACAGAACACTCATTTATATTATGAATTGGTTCAGCCATTTCTTGTCTACATTCCTTCAATATGTATCCTGATACTCCATCTGGTCCTATAGCTTTTCTTTTATCCAATTTCTTCATCATTTCTTCTATCTCTTTTAAACTCATTCTGATTTCCCACTTCTCGTTTTCCCTCACTTGTCCTTGTGGCTTTTTAAAGTCAGATTCAGTTGTAAATACTTTGAAAATTCTTATCTAATACTTCTATCATTTCTTTCGGATCCTCATATACTTAATTATATTCCTTCAATCTAGTTATATCTTCTTTAGGTTTTATTTTTACATTAATAAATCTATATAACAGCTTTGGTTCTTCCTTCTCCTTCTCTCAACTATTTGCTACTACCACCAAGATCTGCACCAACTATATCTTTTTCATATCTCTTTTCTTACCCTTACATATTCATTTCTTTCTAGTTTATATTCTTCTTTCCTTTCCTGGACCGGTTTTCTTTTCATTCCCTTACTCCTTGTTCATCAGGAAGAGATCATATTTCTCTTGTAAGTCCTTTATTTCCTTAATTTTCATTCAGTCAATTTTATTGAAGAACCTCTTTATTGCAGTATAGTTTCTTCATGTTCTTCCTTAGTCCAAATTTTTGTTTTTGGGATACATATGCTACTACTATTTTTTGGCTTTCTCCATATCTTGTCTTAATCTGTACACTCATCAATTCTGCTTTTCCTTTTCCATAGTCTACATTTTGAACTTTTATCTTAGATTTTATTAGCATCGCAACATCGCCTTTTTTGTCTTTTCTATCCTTCCTCCATACATTATAATTATCATTCTCAATGTTAGTCTGGATTTCTTCACATAGTTTTGTTTCTGCTAGACATACAATTTCTGGTTTCTTCTCTTTTAGATAATCTATTGATTCTAGTTTTCTAGTTAGTCCATCTATGTTAGTATACATTACTTTTATTTCATCACTTCCTTTTGTAACTGCTCCATTTATTTCATTTTCTTTTCTTTCTAATATATGTTGTTTATGTACTATTTCATTATCTTGTTCTTTACTTTTAAAAAAAACTTTGCTTTCTCTTTTGTTGTTCTTTCATCATTTTTCTGCTTTGCCTCTTCCTTCAATTACTTAAATTGTTGTCTCTCTTCTTCATTCATACTCTTTTTAATAAACATCTTTATATTCTGCAATGTCCCTGAGCTTGTAAGTCGAAGATCTCTTTGTTGCAGTCTGAGTTTTAAGTCTCAGTTTGATTGGTCTAATACCACCTTCAAATTTAGTATGCTCATCCTCATCATTTAATTGTTTTAGTATTTCCTTTATGCATTTTGTTTCTTCTTTTTCTATCTTTGCTCTCATAGGTATAACCTATTCTTTCAATCCGTATATTATTACATTCTTTTTCTTTTCTGCTGCATCTCTGACAATGTTTTCATTAGTTTTTAATACTTAAATTCCTTTTTTTTACATTCTCACTTTGCTTTCCATTTCTTGTTCAAATATTTCTTTGAAGCTAATTTTATCCTTTTTTCTTCTTTCTAGACTTTCACTTCATTGTTAACAAAAATCTTTAAATTCCTCTGTAATCTCTTGTTTTGAAAATCCTTGGGTGTTCTTTAAAGCTACATTTTCACTTATTAGTTTCTCAATCATCTTTACCCTCTTATCATTTACTTTCTTGAGGTTATCTATTTCATTTTTCAAATGATTTTTTTCCTTACACAATTCATCAAAATTTGACTCATTAGTGTTAATCCTCTCCAATAAATTTTCAAGTGATATTTCACATCCACTCACTTCTTCCCTTACTCCCTTGTTTTCACACTTTAGCTTTTCAATCTCTTTTACTCTCTCATCATTTACCTTCTTGAGTTATCTATTTCCTTCTTCAAATCCTTTCTTTCCGTGTGCCATTCATTGAAAGTTGACTCAGCGGCGTTCATCCTTGCAAATAATTTTTCAACTGAATATTTACATTCACTCACCTCCAACTGTACTCCTTTCATCTCAATCCTTGTTTTATCCTCTTCTTCCTCAATGTGATGTAATCTCACCATGGATTTGGCGATATTCACATCATCCTCAGTGAACTCTTTAAATTTAGGGCTCTGTAATGGCCGTTTTGGCGGTTGGGACTTGTTTCCATCAATTACCACTTCACATAATGGACTCTCCATGGTTATGACCTTCCCAAATCACCTTTCCTCCACTATACAGGACCACAATACTGTACCAAACTCAGACCCTATATAACTATAACTAAGCCTGTTTTGAAGAGAGTGAGTGTGTGTGTGTGTATTTACCTAGTTGTAATTTACAGGGTTCGAGCAAGGCTCATTATGTCCTGTCTCCATAACTATATTTATCCAACTTTTCCTTAAATGTATGCACACTGGTTGCTGTGACAACTTCTTCACTTAAGCCATTCCACATATCCACCGTTCTATGAGGAAAACTGTACTTCCTGATATCCCTCAAACACTGACTCTTCACAATCTTCTTAGAATGCCCTCTCGTTCTTCTGCCCACACCTCCAGTTACGGTCACCAAATCCTGTCTGTCAATCTTCTCTATGTGATTTACCATTTTGTACATCGTAATCATATCTCCTCTTTCTCTTCTCTCCTGCAATGTTGGCAAACTCATTTCCCTCAATCTCTCTTCATAGGTTATATCTTTCAATTCCGGCACCATCTTTGTAGCTGTTCTCTGAATCCTTTCCAACTTCCTTATATCTTTCTTCATATGTAGTGACCACACCACCGCTGCATATTCCAACTTGGGCCGTATCATGGTGGTTATAATTTTCTTCATCATACTTGTATCTAGATAGTGAAACGCCACCCTAATATTTGTTAGCAACCCATACGTTGAGCCAAATATCCCATTTATATGCCTTTCCGGGGACAGGGTGTCTTGAATAATCACTCCCAGATCCTTTTCTTCTTTACATTTTGTTATTAAATTGTCCCCCAATTTGTAATCCCATGTGGGTCTTCTTTTACTCTTCCCCATCTCCAACACATGACACTTTTTAGCATTGAATTCCAATTTCTACCTCAGGCTCCATTCATGAATCTTATCCACATCTGTCTGCAACTCCTTACAATCTTCCTTACTCTTTACTATCCTCATCAGCTTTGCATCATCTGCAAACAGGTTTATATAGCTACTCAAGCCTTCCTGCATATCATTCACATATATCTGGAACATGATGGGTGCCAGCACTGATCCCTGTGGTACTCCGCTTGTTACTCCACTCCACTCTGAATTTGTGTCTCTAATCACAGTTCTCATTTCTCTATCCTTTAGATAATCTATCATGCAATCCAGCACTACTCCCTTCACTCCTCCCATATGGTTCATCTTCCACAACAGTCTTTTGTGTGGGACTCTGTCAAATGCTTTCCTGATGTCCAAGTACACTGCATCCACCCATCCTTCCCTGTCTTGCATTTCATCGATCACTCGTATAAAAATTCAGCAAGTTCGTCACACAAGATCTACCTTTTCAAAATCCGAATTGGCTCTCTTTTATCACCTTATTCTCCTCTAAATAGCTTACCCATCTTTCCTTGATAACCGTTTCACACAACTTGCCCACAATACTAGTCAACGACACAGGTCTATAATTCAGTGGCTCCGTCTTTTTCCCTCCTTTATAAATCGGCACAATATTAGCTCGTTTCCATTCTCTTGGTACTTTTTCTTCCTTCAAGGAGCTGCTAATCACATCCCAGATTGGTTCCACCAATTGCTCCGTACATTTTCTTAAAGTCCAGCCCAATACTCCATCCGGTCCCATTGCTTTTCTCACATCCAACTTTTCCAATAGTTTTCCAATTTCCTGTCTTTCGACCCTTACCTCCTGCAGTCCCTCCTGCCTCTCTTCTACAATCGATTCTATAAATTCCTCTTCCACATTAAACACAGATTTAAAACTCTCGTTCATAAGTTCACTCGTCTCTTTTGCTGTTTCATAAATCCGATCTTCTCTCTCCAGTTTATCAATGGTCTCCCTGCTCTTCATCTTTCCATTAATGTATCTGTAAAACAACTTAGGTTCTTTCTCACATTTCTGTACTATATCCCTTTCAAAACTTCTCTCTTCCTCTCTCCTTATTCTAACATATTCGTTTCTTTCATTTCTATACTGCTCTCTGTTGATATCGTTTCGGTTCTTCATCCACTTCTTCCATGCTTTGTCCTTCCTTTTCTTAGCTTCCACACATCCTCCATTAAACCAATTATATTTACTTTCTCTCACCCAGTACACAGGTACATATTTTTGCACTCCCTCGTTATACTTTTCCAGAAATAATTCATACTTCTCCTGTACTGTCAAGTCTTTCATCACATTCTTCCAGTCTATATTCCCAAAAAAACTTCCTGAACTCTTCAAAATTTGCTCTCGCATGGTTCAACCTTTCATTTTTATGATCTTCCTTCCATTTCATCGCCTTCATGTCCTGCATTTCCACTTCCAGTACCACATGATCACTCTTTCCAATCGGACTTGTATATTCAATAATCGGTTTGACTTCAGGTCTCTTCGTAAACACCAGATCAAGCACTGATGGTTCTTCTTGTCCTCTATACCTTGTGGCTTCGTCCACCCATTGTTCCATTGTATTCACCAGTGCCAGTTGCAACAGCTTCTCGCTCCACACCCCTTCACCTCCTTTCACTTCCATTTCCTCCCAGTTTACCCCCTTGCAATTAAAGTCCCCCACTAATAGTACTTTTTTATTTCTCCTTATCATATGGTCCAAGCACTGCCAAACTTCCTCTTGCATCCTTCTATGCTCCTCTTGCCTCCATGCATTCGTTTTAGGTGGTACATACGTTAATATGACTCTCCTCCTCTCCCCTTTACTATTTTTAATCACAACGCTTATCACCTCAGCCATGTCCTTCCCATGCTGCACATCCTCTACATATTGTCTTTTTTAACCATAATTAGCACTCCCCCACCTCCTTTGTCATTTCTGTCCCTCCTCCAGATATTGTAACCCTCATTCTTAAAGTTCAGTTGAACTTCTTGCTTGAGTTTCGTTTCTGCTAAGCATACCACTTCAGGTCTGTTAACGTCTAGGTAATCTTTCAATTCCAGCACTCCCAAGAGTAAACCATCAATGTTTGTATACATCACTTTCAACGCCCCATTTTCCACATTAACTTTTCTTCCTTCTACTACTGTTGTTCTCCCTCCTCTTGTGCTCCCACCACCTCCCTCTCTCTCCCCCTCACGTACCATTTCCGTAGTTTCATGTCCATCACCCTCCAGTAAAATTCCTCTTTCTCGTTCCCTGTCCTCTGGTCGTTTTTTTCCTTGGCTTCTCTCCTCAAGTCCTTCTCTCTTTCTCTCTCTTCCACATTCATGTCACGTTTTATCCAGACGTTCTTGTACTCTTCTCTCTCAGCTAATTTCCCTGTTCTTGCCAAGATCCCTTCTGTCGCCACTTGTGATCTCATTCTTACTTTTAATGGTCTCTTTAGTGTTTAGACCAAGTCTAAACACTTCTTCTATTTCTCGTTCCAGACCTTGCTCTTCATCTTGAACCAATGTTACAATATCTCTCACCATCTCTCTCTCCTCTTTCTCTCTCGCCATCTTGACTGGGTTTTTCTTTTCTTGTAGTCCAAAAATGACCATAGACTTTTTCTTCTCGACCGTGTCCCTAACTAATCCTTCCCTCTCCTTTATGACTTGTATCACTGTGTCCTTGGTCCTCTCTTGAATCTGTTTTTCTATCACTTCCTTAAAAGTTACTTTTTTCGATCTTTTTTTCCTGCTTCCAAGCAATTTTCAGCTCCTCAAACTTAGCCTCGTTAACTGTGTGTGTGTGTGTGTGTGTGTGTGTGTGTGTGTGTGTGTGTGTGTGTGTGTGTGTGTGTGTGTGTGTTGTCCAGTTCTTCTTTCAATTGATGTACTTTCTTTGCCATTATCACCTTTTTCTTCAGTTAATTTCAAGTAACTATACTTCTCTGGGGAAACCTGCATATTTTGTATCGTTCAAGCAAATTCCTTTTTGCAATTTTTTGTTGTTAGATTAATTTCTATTAATCTTTTTCACATGTATCTCTGCTGCAGATTTTCTTTTTCAGTTTCTTTCCATGTCTTCGTGTGTCCCTGATGTCCCAAATTAGTAAATCTTCTCTATCTAGTTTTTCTAATCCTTTCATCACTCTGTATACTGCTATTAGATCTCCTCTTTCCATCCTCTGCTCCAAAGTTGTAAAACTCAGTATCTACAGTTATCTTTCTTTCTCTCTCTCTATTTTTTTGTGTATTTACCTAGATGTAGTATACTGGGGCTTGAGCTAAAGATATGATGAGAAAAATCATAAATACAATGATTAGATGCAAAAACTAGAATATGCATATGTATTATGGTCTCCACACGAATAAAAAAAAAAAATTCATAAGAGCGTATCTTACTCACTGATTGTATTCTCCTAAAGAACATCACTAAGAATGATGAATGATTGCATCATCATAAAATATTGAAAAAAATATATATTATAGAGTATATGAAGGAAAAACAAACAGAGGGAAGATCAAACAGAACTGTTTAAAAGAAAAAAAATCTTTTAAACTATAATGTTTGGTTAAGGAGCAGGTTAACAAAGAAAACTGAATATAGTGCCACAGGGGCATAGTTTATGTTATGTAATTACAAGGGTATCAACAATAGTGGTCGTAGTAGAATTGGTGGTGGTGCTAATGGAGGAAAAGACAAACCTTGGCCATCTTACAGATGATTGGACACCACTCGCCATGGCGAAAGGTATAGGTTTCAAGCCAATCGGGTAAGGGTTTGTATTAACAATGCATATCTCCTATCTTGTCTTATGCAGCAATTCTCTTTGATTATATATGTCTTCCACTAAGGTTGAACCCTCTATGGAAACTGTAACTGAATCTAACCTAACCTAACCTAACATATAGTAAAGGTTAGGTTAGATAATGACTGCATAGTTAATGAGAATCTTTACTACCAAAGGTGGTGAGATTGCACTGTTGTTGCTCCCTAAATTAATGCATGACCCAGGTAGTGTGTATTGTCCTCGGGCCAGAAGTGGGGGCAGAGCAGGGTGGGCTGAGGCAGGACAGGGCAGGGCAGGGCAGGGTGGGTGGATGTGAAAGCAGCGTTAACGAGGTGGTGTCTGGTCCGCAGGGTGGCGGGCATCACGCTGGTCGGGGACAGAGGACGGCGGTGAGAGCGACACCTCAGAGGCGTCAGTTCGGTCTATGGGTCGTCGACCCCAGTACTCCCGTGTGCCCTCTAGAGAGCTGCACAACATTCTCGATGAGGATGTGACCATGGAAAATGGCCGAAGAGGCTATGCTGGTGGAGGAATGCCTTTGTCAAGGCCCTATTCTGCCTCCAGCAGTGGCAACCTACAGCAAGGAAGAATGACACAAGACTCTGCTGACAGAATAGCATCCATTTACGGGACCTTGCGAGGCCCAATGAGGCGTCCCCACTCCACTGTGGGTGGCACGCCGGGGGAATACTTAGGGAGGGATGGTGGGCACTGTGAGCAGCGACAACACAACAATGCTGCTACACACAATGGCGCACATGCGTCACAGTATTCCCCTAGTGACTCACAACAATACACTAATGATAACACAGATTCCTTGAAGCAAAGCGTACAGGAGCAGCTGCAGCAGCTAGTGCGCGAGCTGGAAGAGGGTGATGATTCAACCTCGCCAGGCGAATGGCAGGGAAGGAGACGAAGTGGAGCCAGCAGGCCACTCTATTCCTCCAACCCTGCTCTCCACCTCACCTGCTCTGCCGGCCTGGCTGGGGACCACAGGTCTGTAAGTAATGCTGACATTAGCACAACAATGAACAATTCGTTTTCTAAAAGCTACCTGATGCCCAATCAAGCTACACTCAACAACCACAACAACAGGACCATGTCAGCCTCCTTGATGGCACCTGAAGATGGTACTGGCCACAGAGCTCTGCTGCAGGCCAGCGGGGAAGAATGGATAAGGCCGGGCAGTAGTATGGTGCGCGGTGGAGACAGCTCAGCCCTGGACACCTTACAGCGCAACCATGGACGAGGCGCCCTGGACCTGCATTCTTATCAGCGAGGAAGGTCTGAGGATCTCCGCCATGCACTGGACTCCCTATCAAGGATGGACTCACACAAGCCCCGACGCATTTCGTCGATGGCCGACGGCACCACCCGCACCTCAAAAGACAAACTTGATGGCCGTGGTTCAATGGAGAACAGTGTCACTTTCCAACTTAATGATGTCAATGCGAAGTCATCCTGCAAGACTTTGCCGCGACGGCCACCAACTACAGCCACTACCATCAACAATGACAAAAACAACAACAGCAACAGCCTCGGTATCAGCAAGTCGAGCAGCGGCATCCCTGTTAAGGCCATTACTGGCAGTGTCCTCAAGGGCGTATGCACAAACCAAATTGGGACAAACAACACCTCCACTACCATTCCTATAAAAAACAACAGCAACAACAACAAAAATACTAACAACAAGGACAGCAACAGCAACATTCCTCGCAGCGGCAGTGACTTCTTTCAGGCCCCCAAAGTGTACCGCAAGAGTAAGTCTCGGGAGCTGACACCCACTGTTGAGGCGACCAGCGAAAAGATCAGTCAACTCAACTCAGGAACACTCAAACGAATATCACCCTTCGAGGCTTATCGCCGCACCAAATCTCGTGAACTGCCCCTTGATCACATAAATACCAACAATAAGGAATTGTCACCTGTCGCAATGCTCAAGTCTCCGCCGCAGGTCAATCCAGGGCGACCCACGTCACCTCTTGAGAAAATTAAAACTTCCTCTGAGATGAAGACTAACATCACCAAGCTGCCAGCAGGTGATTGTGAAGTAGATGGGATGGGTGGCACCTCCAGCCCTCAGCTATCTGCCAATCTAAGCCATTCCCCTAGCACATCCAAAAGTGAGCGTCCAACGAATGGGTCAATCGCTGCAGTCAAGACAAATGGCCGATTGGACAAGACCACCAACCAAGTGCAAGATAAAGGTCAGGGCCGAGAACGAGAGGCTGAAAAGAACGAGGACAAAGCAAAGGTGAAAAAGATCCCTTCTACTGACTCCGACAAGCCCAAGTCAATGTACAAAATGCTTACCTCGCGATTCAACAGGTCAGCTTCATTTGTGTCCGACAACAGCCGCTCTTCACCAGCTAGGGCAGGAGAGGATGATGAAGGAGGGGAAAAAGAGGACAAGTTCCGGCTGAAGCGTCCTTCAAGGTTTCTCAAGCCACGTACAGAGAAGAGTGCCTCCAAAACCAGTGTGTGTGATGTCGAGGACGATGCCGACAAGCCAGAGAAAAAACCTTCAAAAAAGCTTACCGATGCCCTCAATAAATTTTTGGGGCGGAAGGACCCTGCTAAGGAAGAGGCACGTCCTACAGGACATGCAGGCAGTAAGGCTGCAGCGCTGGGGAAGCCTTCACCAAATAATGACCAGCCCAAGAAACCACAAAGAGCCAAAGGCAAGAAGAGTGACGAGGACCAATCTACTGCCCAGGCGGAGGAGGACAGGGAGGAAGAGCGTGCCAAGAGTGTAGTGTCTGAGGCCACACCTGGCCCTCCCTCCACTACTACAGCTGCACAACCCAACTATACCCTCGAGTCTGCCACTAAGAGCATCTGCAACCACCTTTCACAGTTGGAGAATGATATTACCTCACGCATCGGCAACATGGGGACACAAGAGCCGAGAGGTGGTGGTGCCGGTAGAGTGCGACCAGGTGGGAGTGGTAGCAGGCGGGTGACAACAGCAGCGGCAGGTACCAACATCAGTACCTACGGTCTCTCTCCAGCGCTAGCCAACCGCCGTAATGGTCGTCCCACCAATCTGGATGTGGCAGTAGGTAACATAGAAAGTAGCCAACAAGTTGCATGGGCCTCATCTGCTCCACCACCAAGACAGACTCCTACCACTGCCAATTCCATGGCAATGTCCCACTCCATCACCACTGAAAATGGTGAAGTACGAAGGACGCAGGAGACCAGAAGTCCATCTCCACTCCCAACTGAATGTCCTGAGGAACAGCGAGGTCAGAGTGAGGCCGAAGATGAGAGTGTGATGGATCGCATCACACGCAAGAGTTATTACTCCAAGTTTCAGGAAAAGAAGAGGCCCAAATTAAGGAGAGCCAACACCCGCGAAGACATGGACCAGCAGCTAGCAGCTGCCAAGGCACGTCTTCTCAAGGAGGAACGGGCGGAGGCAGCTGTTGGCGCTCGCCGCCTTTCTTCACCACGTTCTCCAACACCCTGTGACCCCCACCGACCAGCCTGCCGCACTTCACTGCCGCCAGAGGATGCCGCTGTCTTGATGCAGCTGGGAGGTCGGCGGAGCAGTTCTCTCCAACCCGACAATATGTTTGGGCAATCACCGCCCGTTATGCTGGAAGATTCCAGCCCCCAACCTCGCCTACCTTCCCTGCCCCCGGATGACTGCTACCACTATCCCCACGCGCCCTCAGTGCCCCAAGATGACTACCTCTCCCACGGTGTCAGGATGCAGTCCAGTCCGTCAGATGGCCTGCTTGTCAGCCAATATAGCCGCCACACCTCTTCAGTAGTCCCTGGTGACCTCTCACCTTGGCCTGCTGGGGAGCCCTACATGCAGGACACCATAATGGCAGCAATGTCAGCAGGATCATTTGCAGAACAGGTTGCTGCAGACGGTGCCCTACATCGAAGCGACCCTGAGTCCCGCGAGCCATCAGTAGGACGTATGCGGAGCCCTGAGTCGACAAGCATTGAGGAAAGCCGCTCACAAGCTCGGGAGGAATTGTCACGGCGTCTCACACACCTGACACGCCTTTCAGGCAGCAGTGGGCTAAGTGGTTGGAGCCGCGGTTCTCACCGGGAGGGAGAGCAGCGCCCTTACCGTCGTACCAGCACCACAGGCCGCCTGACGGGAGAGACAACGGGTCCCCCTGTCTACCGCCGCACGAACACCATGGATCTGCCGCCTGCCGACGCCCGAGCCCGTCCTGGCAGCGAGTACCGCCGTCACCTACAGCAGGATCCAATGCGCCGCTACTCCACCACCAGGTGGGTGTTCTAAGGCAGCCATCTTGTTGCTGCCTCCCTACCTACTTACCAACTCATACTGTCATGCCATAATACTGTAATATTAGCCAGCCACCTCAGCGGTGCAGGAGAAAATATCCTCCCTATCCCAAAGTCCACCAATACAACAATCCCACCCCACCCCATGCACCTTCAGTGTATTGTCATGTGGTCTGCCTCTCTTCATTTCTAGTCTTCCCTCAGGCCCACTCTCTCAAGTGATGTACCATATTTGACAGCACACAAAACACACGGGCATATGAGATGTACCCCCATTTCGGCAAGGCAGGAAAAAAAAAATTGTTGGTGAATCTAAGCATTTTAAAGCAAGCTAGCAGTGCATTATAAAAAGATTAACTATAGCAGGATTACAATAATAAAACAATGGAAAAATACTAAAAGAATTATAGCAGTAAATAAAAACCTTACCAAATCACTTTAGCTAAAGCAGAAATCATTACCGTATGTAAAAAGCAAGCTTGCAGTAGAGTTGAACAAAAAGCAAGAAATCACAATAGCACAAAATCAAAACATTAGAAAAGCACCTTAGCTATAGCAAAAAACATTACTATATATAAAAACCAAGCTAGCACTACAAGACAAGACAAAACAAAGCAGAAAACATTTAATAAAAGCTTCGTTTATCCAATTTCTTTCACATACTATTCTTAAGGTAGAGATATACAAAAAATACGAAATTTGAGTTGTTCAATGTCGCTAGATGGCAATATTTGTCACTAAATCACACTGAAAATGTCTAGATCTACCAACAAATGCATTAATTTTGAAACTTATATTATACGAACTGGTAACTAATCCTGCTGTTCCAGACTACCAGTCTGGAACAGCAGTCCAGTCACTACTTGCATAAGGAAAGCACAGTGTACCCAGATAGACGGCGTCTTGAAAGTCATTGGTGTTTATGATAATTACTTTTACGGTGCTGTTGATAATAATAATGACGTCAGTTGAGTAAATAATATTATTATGGAGTTAAACTAAATAGTAATGACAATCTGGGGTAAATTAGCTTACAGTAGTGAGTGTCAGGGATAATATAAGTCTACGGGAGGTCTCACCTTCGCACTTAAGACCCACGGGTGTTTTTTTTAACAAAAAGGTGTTTGCTGTCAAATACATATATACTTCCAGTATCCCATTTCACCCCTGCAATATATGCCAGGGCTGCAATGCATCTACCAGGCTCTTTATCACCCCATCGTTGTGCAAGCTTGTCCTTTTAACTTTAAAGAAATAGTTGCTGAACAACGCAGGACACCACTGAACTTATACTGAACCATAGACTACACCATGGTGTAGTCTATGACTGAACATAACCAAAGCAGTTTGTACGCCCACACACACACACACACACACACACACACACACACACACACACACACACACACATGAGCATTGCTCTTTTCCTGTATGTTACAGCTAGGTAAAAAAAAACATACACTGGGCAGTGGCCTATAATGGCTAGAGCGTGGGTAAACCAGCTCAGAGTCCCAAATTTGAGTACCGCAATGAGCTGGCCACTGCCGAGTGGCCTAGATCACCCACATGCTGCCATTAATATCCTCAACTGGGACTGCAAAGTTATATGCAATGAGGAGCTTCCGCAGGCAGCATGAGCCTCTCAACAAGAAATGAGGCGTCACTTCAAAAATTCTAACCTGTGCTACTAACGGGCGGAGGCCAACTATTAAACGCTTCCATCAAGCCTATCAGTGCCATAGGTTCAAGACATTGGAGGAAATAATAAAATATTGATAATAATGTGGAAATATAATCTACAATCTAGGCCCCGCAAAATCTCTTCAGACTAGATTAACTACAAATACATGAAAAGATGATTAGGTCTTGGTAGGTATCTAATTACTAAAACCTTACATTTTTCAACTCTTAATACGAATTTTAACAAATGGTTAATATTCCGCAAGAGTCTGTAGAGACCGCTGACTCCTGCAGAATAATATCCGGAGAAAGTTAAATTATATTTTTTAAGTTAAATCTAATTTGAAAAATATTAGGTTTTGATAGGTTTGGTTAGAATAATATCCCAACATTCAACTGCCGAGGCTATGTTAGGTTAGGGAAAGTTAAGATTTTGTTTAGATAATGGAGCCATTCATATAGCTAAACCAGCCTTACTTGAGCTCTTGCATGTGGCTAATCTCGTCCATGGTGTTGTCAGATCACCAAAAAATACTTATTTCCATTGTAAATAAAATCTTTTGAACAAAACACAAGAATACAATGCAGGGAAACCTTCCATGGCATGGGAGTGAACTGAAATAACTAGATGTGGATGGGGCTGTTGGGCAGTTGGGGCACGCTCCGTGACACTTGGATGGCGACGTCACATCATATGAGCTACGTGCCAAATGTAATAGAAGATATACAGAGTTGCTGTTTTACCCTCAAATCGCAGCCATTCATAAAACCGTGTAGCTGTATTATAAAAATGTATAGCTTTAAAATAGTTGATGTAAAACCTAACAGTATGAGAGAGGCCATCAGTTTGTTATCGGGGAATTAGAAACCAACGTGGGAATTAGACACCAATGTCGGAATTCCACAACAATGCCCCAGAGCTCAAGTAAGGCTATTTGATTATAGTTGCTGGGAGCAGGCTGGCGTTGGGGCACAAAACCATAGTAGAGTTTATCATTTTTTATGGGATGATTTTTAATGGTTTTTCCTCTAAGTGATTCTTTGTTTTTTGTGTGGAACATTGTGAAATTTTGAGACTGGCGAAATTTCAAGTCATGTGTGACGTCCTATGAGGTTTGGTTGCCCTCTATCCAATGAAACGCCTTTACCTCTTTTGCACGTATATGTATTGCCAGTTTAGTCTAGATTGTGGTTGTATCGCTAGGTGGATCTGGTTCGGTTATATAAGCTTTTAATATATTTTTTACTATAAAAATAGGCTTTTAACCTTGAATTTTTTTGGACTGCCATATATGGCCTATATTTGTTTCACCCACCCTAAAACCCCACTTTCCCACGTGATCCCCAAGCTTGTTGCCTGTAAACTGGAATTTTACCAATAACATGAAAAAAAAGTTGGCCCGATGTGTTTATAGTCAGCTGTTATCGTGGTATTTACACATGCTCTGAAAAAGGTTAAAAATAACACTTTGTATAGATTTTGACCCATTTCAAATTATTTTGACATTCATTTCCGTCGCAAATGAGATATAAGATATCTCCATCACCCCCAACAAGCCTGGTGACTTATGTGAAAACCGGGTTCATGGATGATGTAAAATAATAATAATACCATAGTGACTAACACACCTAACTCTATGCCCGACTTCCGTACCGCGAAACCTTGGGATTTAGGATACAGCAAACACTTGCTTTCTTATATGCTGAAACCTGTAACGACGCCATGTTACCCATGTACTCCTGTCCTATGCTTACCTAAACACACTGCCATCCAGACTGGCCAATGGCCATTCGCAATTTCACATCAGCAGTTATCGTACTTACAAGTTACAAACTGTGGTTACCACTACTCAAACAATAATCCTAATGATAATGTCTCCAGTATATATGTTACTTAGTAAGGTGGTGAATCCTGCCTTTTTTATTTCCAATCCAGCATCTCCGAATAGGTTAATTAACTTTTAAAGGAATTACTTCCAACTTCTAGTAGGTCTGATATCAAATGAATACAAGCTTTGACATATGATGCATTCGTTGAAGAAGTATATTTAATGACCAACAGTTTATTCATTTTCTATAATAAATGCCTTGGATAGGTTATCAACTTTTCGCCATTATAATTTTATGTAATGGTATCTCTCTATGGTACACGCCACTTGTCTGCAGCCATGGCCGCGGCTCCAGAGGCAGGGTCTTCATCCATGAGTGAGGAAACTCCACACACGTTGTCTTTCGTGTGCTTATTAGCTTATGCTTCATATTTTCCCCGGTGACTTTCCCGTAATGAACAGGTGATATGAAAGAGCTAAAGCAGCAATTCCCTCAGTGGTTTACCACATAGTGAGTGGTTTTATGTACTAGATATGCATATTCTGGTTGATGTTCTTATCAGTTTGTTGAATAATTAGTTTATCTGTAATAATAATCAATAATCTAAAAGAAAATGTTTCTAGTTAATGTATATTTCAAACAATTATTAGCTAAATACAGAGAAAATAATAAAGTGTTTGCGGGTAGGTTAATACGGGAATCTCACCAATCCAACTCGTTGCATGTTTATAATACTACCTGTACCTGAAACTTATTTAACATACTGCATTGGTGGACATTGTGTCCCTTTCCAGTATATACTGTGCCACACTTATGATTTGAGTTACTGCTCTGTAAGCTGATTGCTGTGAGCACTAAGTGATAGGCTACTAAGATCTGGTGGAAGTGAAGTAAATCATCCTGTGTACTCCACTGATGCATCATTCCCACACCTAACGTGCACTTTTTATTTCTGTGTTATGGTAATGCTGTGGATAGTGTTAATATGTGTACTTTGAGAGAAAGCGAGAGAGAGGAAAAAGAAAATCTTTAACAAGTTATCAAGAAAATCAGATATTTTGCATCTTTGATTTTCTACAGAAATTGAAAGTAATGACTAAACTATAAATATTCCTCATTAAAAAATTATTCAGTTTTATTAATGTATCAGTAAGTACAATAGAACCTTGCAGTATGAGTGCTCCATTGTACAAGTAATTTGCTTTACGAGCTGCAGCTCGTGAGTATTTTTGTCTTGAAATGCGAGTGGAAATCCGCAGTACAAGCAATCTTCATACTAGTGGGTACTGAGCTCTCATGAATTTTTTCTGTTTTGTGACTTATTTGGTATTATTTTGTAAGATGAGTAAATCGCAAAACGAGCTCTCATGGAACAAATTAAACTCATAATGCGAGGTTCTACTGTACATGTAGCCAGTTAAGAAGACATCCTAATTTATAAGCAGTTGACTGAATCCTCAATACATGAAAAAGATATACGTATTGGACACAAGTATCAATACCTATTTTATTGTAATTTACTGTTTCAGAAAAATTACTTGTTTATTTTTTTCTCTTCTTTAGGGAAATTTAAGAAAATTAAACTTGTTTCTGATTTTCTCTTTATACGTGTTTTTATTTTCTTTTATACAGAAGTTCATCATTACGACATTCTAATGCATCTTACTTTCTTGCTAGGACACTGGTGGAAGGCGAGCCCTTGAACAACCCCAGCCATGCCCCACAGTCCCGCTTCACATCCCAGTCCCCACCCGTCAACCCTACCCGTCTCTCTCACCCTATACCTTATATCCCACCCTCCCACATGCACTCCCCTTCCTCAACCTCATCTTCCTCATCCCACCTCACCTCTCCATCCTCCAGCTCCTCCTCATACCGGGGCTCAGGTCCTTACTCTCCCTCATCCTCAACCCTTGACTCAGCCCGCTTCAATTCTACTCTGGGACGCAGGACATCCTTCCACAGATACTGACAACCACAAGTAACTGATGGACCTGCACTGTGAGAGGAAAAAGCTCATGCTGCAAGGATTGTATTTACTTAAAAGTAATGTGGGCTTTTACATTAGTGCTCACCTATACCAAGTGTTGGTGATGAAGATGCAGCAACTTGAGTGAAGGAAGATAACCATATAGTGTACCTTGTTTCATACTGCTCATAATGTTTCAGTGGTGAAATAATTTTTTATATAACTTCTGATTCGAGTTGACATTCATAATTACACACATACTACCATTGTTGAGTCATACTGTCATATTCCTTCCACTTATAAATTCATCTAGATTATAACTGTACTGTTTCTGCCTATAGAAGCATATCCTCACTGAAAGTTTCAGTATATACATTTTCACCATGACTTTGACTTCTTGAAAAAAATACAGAAGATTATGAGTGGAATTAGTACTCATCTGCTATAAACTTGCTGTCTTGGTCTAATTGTTAGTAGTGCTGCAGCCTTGTTTTTTCCCCTTCATGACTAAGACTAAGTGTTGGCAACAGCAACACTGATACACAAAATAAATTAAGCATTATAAGAAAAACACTGGCAGCAGGCAGGTACCTGCTACTCAAGTAAGTTGTGGTGGTGGTATTGGTGCTGATGGTCAAGAAGCACCCCACCTGCCTAGGTTGTAAGATCTCTGTTGGACTCATGTGAGACGTCTGATGCCCCAAGTTTGCAATATTATGCTTCTCTGTTGTATGACTGAAACTTATGATGACCTACATCAGTCACTGAAATGTCTGTCCATCTATCTACCAGGCTGCTATCTCCCTAAAGAGGGGCAGCCAAGACAATGTACGCACACACACATCCATGCACTCGTATATATACACTCCTCTCACTTAGCCCCAAAGCAGTACACCCTCTCCATGCACTGCACATCAGGTCAGTCAAGGAAATGGAGCCGAGGGAGGGAGGTTGTATTCACAACAGTCCAAAGGTTTAGCACTGTTGCTTCATATCTAACTCGCCTCACTAATATGTAATTGCTGAAGAAATTAAACCCAGTAGGAAAGCTGTTTCTGAGATTTTAAAAAAAATTAAAAATAAAGGTGCAAAGCTCAAGAAGCAGATGCAATAGAATTAGGTAGAGTGTAGGATTAGAGGTCAATATTTTCCAGAGTATATAACAATCCTGGCCCATCGCAAGTTAATTGTCTGATATACATATTCAATGCCAGGAAATGCATTTGCAGAAACATGTTTATAGTGATGAATTTCACAAAAGGAAACCGCAGCAGCAATAAAGGTGGTCAGAGATTAGTTTGATTACCATCCTGCAACTTTAAAGAGGAAGGCAGGATACAACTTACTTAGAAAGGACACCAAGACTGCCACTCAACATTCCTGTAACACAACACATACTTACCCTCACCAAGAGCCACCACACTACCTGATCATTTCTAAACACATCACAATTAGACAAGTTTATGTGCCAAGCTGCACACTGTCATTATCATCTATTCAGACTAGAATATAAGCTTCACAATAGCTGACACTAAAATAAGTAGACTTGTCATTTAGGTCACATATTGTGGCTGGACCTTAACTTTGATGCTAAAAAATGAGAACACTTGGTGCTATTAGTTCAATTAACCAATTCCGGCCATAGCAGTGCCTTGGAAGCCTCCAAGCAAATTCTTATGTACATATTCAAGAATACTCAAGTACCTAAATATTTATGATGCCCTCTAGAGTAAACATCATGCACTAAGTTTACAAGACAACAAAGTTAGTTTTTTGTAAACTAAATTTTTTGTGTAACTTTCATGAATAAGTGTATACAAATACTGGACACTCATAAACATCCAGGACAAACATGCCAACCTACAGAGGGTTGAAATATCAAACTGCTCCTACAAGCCAATGAGGTCCATTCCAGATCCCAGACAGTGTATGTAACATCTAGTAGGTATAATTTAAGTGAAGATACCAGTGTTAAGATAACTCCCATGGTCTCTTGGTGAGTCCGGTGCTGCACAGAACCCCACGAGGAGCCAAACAACCATTTAGATGATATGTCACCCCCAACCATTTCCTCCCCTGGAGCTGGTGTGGGTGGCTAGGTCATCTTGTGCTGTGCCTTCATTGTAAATATTTGTAAGAACACACAAATAACCTTCGTGTCATCTGTATTCCTAATAATTTGTCCAGTATGTGTCTGTGGGTTGAGGGCTATCGTGACTTGCCCTAATACTCACATGATTATGTATGTATTTTCTTGCCACTGTGATTCTAGATTGTATTTGTAGTTTCATTTTTTATGAGGTGGTGTTGCCTATTAATAGTTAGGCCTTAGTGGAGGTGGTGTGGATTGTGTTCGTCCGTCCCATGAGCCTTGGACTCCTGGATGCCACAGAAGAATGTTGTGAGCGAGATATTGATGTCAGACTGAGTCATTATATTACCCTGTGGTTGATGAGTTAGCTATATCTCAACACAAGGATGGAAGATAGAACCTACGCTTTGTACATTTAAGCTACGATCATCTGCCTCTGTATTTTATCTATCAAACAAAAGTAGAGGTATCGATGATGTCTGTACCAGCGAGTCACTTCCTGGCCTGGCCTTACTTCCTCCCTCCTACTAACAGGAATAGGGCTTGTGGCACAGGAAATGGTTGTTGATAATTTTGGTTTAATCACTATGGTATTGGCCAGAGTGCAGCAGTGATGATAGCTGCACTTTAGCACTTCTATGTTGTTCCTGTAAACATTAAAAGTTGAGAGGACTTGGTGGTGTACTTCTTTATCCACCACCACTGACAAGCTTGGAGACGACTTGAAGATGAGATATCTTGTGCTGTTATTACATTATTATTATTATATATATATATTTTTAATGGTAGCAATAGCCTTAGATTAATACTGTTTTCTCACTTTCCTATACAAATTCCATGATGGTTTGTCCATACTAAATGATATCTACCACTTCCTCTTCCGGCCAGCTTTGCCTAAGTGGATGGGGAGGAGCCTTCTACTTTGCTGTCCTTTTGTCTCTATCAAGTAGATATCATAGAAATAGAGTGTTGCCACACGAACAGCCTCGTTACGTCTAGTAGTACTATTGCTGTCTGTTCTTTTGCACTCCTTTGTATATGGAAATTTACTTTAAACTTTCTTTCAGTGAGGTGATCTGCAAACACCATCAGAGTATTCTGATTCATATCACTTGGTGGTTGCTGTTTTATTTAACTGCTATTGCCATTATATTCTGCAATCAAGCTTTTTTTTACGATTTTAGATGCAGTGAAACTTTAAGGTACATAGCCAGAAGGATCTTGCACTTTATTCTTCAAAACATTTGTCATAATATAAAGGTATGTAAGTCACAAAGAATACAATGGCCTTTCCTCTTTTTCAAATCAAAGTGTAAATGGTGCATGCTTAGGTTACACAGATACTGCTTCACAAGTAGTAGCCAACACCAGGTGGAGAAAAGATGCCTCAAAGTGTGATTCCTTTCTATGATGACAGGTGGGCCTAAAAGTATGTGGCTAAGCCTCACTATCAGTGGGTTTGAAGTGGTCTTCATCCACAGTGGAATAAATATGTCCTTCACAGCTCAGCTGGAAGATAGTATCACTGGAAAGACACAAAAGGGTAAAACCATTACTTCATACAAAACATTCAAGCCTTGTACTCACACGTCTTCCTTTTAGTATGGAAAACAAACTACATGTACTCCTTATATCAATCTATCTATAATTTCTGATACCTCGTTCCCTCTGGAAGCCACGGCAGAGGAGCCTCCATCACTACCTATCAATACATTCCCTCCTTGTTTGTTAAAGCAACCTCTCTCTATCAGCACCTATTTCATGCATGCACTCCTTTACCCTATCCCTCTGTTTCCAAGCCCATTGCAAGGACCAGTTGTGGCCTGATGCTGTGATAGGGACCTATTGACATCCTCTAAAGTCTCAATCTTCAGTCTGGTCCAATCAATTTTGCTTGGCCTTTTTCTTTTTCTAACTTTATATCACCTTGTTTCATGTATTTTCTTTCTTAGCTCCCACTATACCCTTTTTTTCCTAAAGTGTGAGAGCCATGCTAAGAGGATGAAAGGCTAACTAAGAATTCAGTTATGAACAGCCTAAGGGTGCCATGGGCACGGCATACCCTCCCTCTTTCACTGCCCTTATTTTTCACGAGGGTTATGGGGAGCAGGCCAGTTATATCTCCAACTTACATTTAGTTCACCATGGCCAGTTATGATAACTTAAAATCAATAGGTGCACTGAGGAATGCACTTCGATTTATTCATTATCCAGACTTCCCTGGCTTTGACAAGAAAGAGCCTCCAACCTCAGCTCTGAAAATTTCCCTAACCACCCACCTGTCAACTCCCCCATGCTTTCCAGCTTCTCTTCTACCTGCTTCCCTAGCACTAACACCAATCCCTCATTTTACTATTGCAACCACCTTAAAACTATAGATATATACCACAAAATTTAAGACCACTCACCTACCTCTATTCTGACCTTTACCTTTTTTATAACCCAGACTGTCCCCTCCTTCTCTCATCCACACTCACGCCCATCCACTACCACTAATCATCTTCCTTTATCCAGCCTCTTTGGTACTTGCTTATGGAACAAATATTTCCATATCGTTGCTACGGTGGTCTAGCGTTCGGTCATGTGGGTTCAATCCCCCAATATTCGCTGACCACTTTCCATTATTTGGTATTACCGCCGAGTAGCCAAAGTGCTGCCATACTGTCCTCAGACGAGACTTACAATGTTTATATGTATTTGAGGCTTTAGCAGCGATTAGCCTCTTTAGTTCTTAACATATTCAAGAGAAAACATAAAACATTTGAGGCGTCACTATAAAAATAAAACCCACGCCAAATAACAGGCAAATCCATCTGTGCCTCCATAAAAAGCCTACTGGCGCCAATGGTTTATGATAAAGAATAAAAAAGTTCAATTTCAAAAATGCATCCAAAGATAGGTGGGAAGGTTAACCTTTCACACACGACTTGACAAATCTTGCCTACTCATTATTGATTTAGAATCCCAAGCTGAAGCTATGCTTATCCTCAAAGACCTTGATGGGAAGCCTTTCCCAGTGTTCCCTAATACCTAACTGAACACTCGTTCTGGTAGTGTTCCCATACCCCATGAAATATGCCCAGTGGGGATCAGTTGAACTGACTGTTATTATGACCTCTTTGAATTTATTGCAGGTGAGCATATCACTCGTGTGTCCTGCTTTACCTGTAGCACTCGTGGTCGCCGCAAGTAGCCAATAAATATTGCAAAACTTACATTCAAAGTACAATCTTCCAAACAGTGTATACAAGGTACTGCTCCTGTTATAAAAGTTTAAACTATGCGTTTTTAGTTCAACTCAATGTCAAAAATGTATTTTTGCTTGAATTACAAAATTTCTTTAGAATATTATGATGTGATAAAAAAGTCTTGTTTGTCATTATTATCGTACAACTTGTTTTGTAAGGCACAGAGCCTTATTTGATTTAACTCAGTCTTAGTATTCAAAACTCTTAATCTCATGAGCAAAGGAATGGATTTTACATGTACTTACACTGTTATATAAGGGAAAATTACATTTAAATTACGCCAATGCTACAGAAACACAATACTCATGTAAATTGAGAGGTACCTGTACCTAGATGGGGCCTTCTGTAAGGTTAAACCTTACATTCCTCCTCCCATCAGTACCAAAACTTCTCAATATTTGGAAATTCAGTAAAATACTGTAGATCCATCACATTTTGTCCCTTCTGTGCCTCACCTAACCATACCCGTAAAAGCTGCCCCTCAACAAAATTCATCTGTGCAAAATGCACATAACATAATGTCTTCTTACGAGGCTGTCCCATCTACAAATTTGAATCACAGATTACTTCCCTCTGCTTTAAGATGGCCTAACACTCAAAGAAGGTAGACAAGAAGCACATCTCAGTGTCTCCCACCAGGTTCTGCTGTCTCAGCGCATCTCCAATGACACCCCATGGACCACACATGGGAAAATATATTATTGAGACTAACAATGAACAATACAAGGATATAATGGGTAACTGATTATACAAGATAAAACATCAAGCTTGGACCTATTATTTACTTAACAAACAAATCAGGAAAAAAAGATATTAATTATGAGTGCCCATTTGGAAGAAATGACCATGTGGTCTTAGAAATTGAGATGAAGGAAGGAATGGAAGACAAACAAGAGGAATCATATAAAAAGAAAAGAAGGATTTATGTAATATCAATCTATTTTGCAATGAAGTTTTCAATGAAACTGACTGGACGAAAATGAAGGAATTAAAGGACGTACAAGAGAAATACGATCTCTTCCTGATGATATACAAACAAGGAGTCAAGGAATACGCTCCATTTCCAAAGCAAAAGACAACAGGGGAAAAAAAGTAGTCCAATGGAAAGTGTGAGAGCTATAAGGTAAAGGGATGATGCATGGAAAATTATTAAAAGGAAATAAATATGCAAGGACATGAACAGAAGAGAAGATATGAAAAAGATATAGTTGACTAATGTAAGGAAGCACCAAAGCAGTTTTATAGATTTATTAATGGAAAAGTAAAACATAAAATAAGTATAATTAGATTGAAGGAAAATAAATAAGTATAAGAGAACACAAAAGAAATGCGTGAAGCAATAAATAAATTTCCAGATAGTGTTTATAACATAATCTGTTCTTTATAAAGCCACAAGGACAAAAGAGAAAGAAATGAGATGTGGGAAATAAGGATAAATAGAGAAGAGATAGAGTAGTAGTAGTAGTAGTAGTAGCAGTAGCAGTAGAAGTAGCAGTAGCAGTAGCAGTAGCAGTACTGATAGTAGTAGTGGTAGTAGTAGTAGAAGTAGCAGTAATAATGTATTATACTATAACATGATAATGGGAGAGTTTTGTGTGCACTGGTGTGATGTACTATTTTACTACGCGGATGGACATTTTATCAGCAAACAGAAAATACTTGTTCAATGTATTTATGTTTAGGAAAAATGTAAATACAATGTATTATAGTTGTTTTGAATTAACTATGTTGTATTTAGCATTATTTTATAGATTACTTATTTGTTTGGTAAAAGCAATGCACAGATTGAGACAATTTGGGAGATGGTTGGCAAGTGGCTTTTTCTTTCCTTAGATGGTATGCTGTATAGGACTCTCAATTTCACTCACATACACTTTTTTCACAAACTCTTCACCCTGCTTCCTCTCAATATGACCAAACCACATCAAAGTATTTTTTTTCACCAATTGCACTACACAATGCTTCACTACATTTGCACAAGGTCCCATGACACTTCTTTCATTGCTCTAACCATCCATCTTATCACGCCACATACTCCTCCCCGATAACTCATTTCCACAGCACACACTTTTAACTACTGTGTCCTATTCCATCTTAAGTCTTTAATCCTTATGTCAATGCTGGCAGGAGAATACTGTTCCTTAACCATGTTTTTATCTCCTTGTATACATTCCTTCCTCTTATAACCCTTGCAAGTGATCCTATGACACACTTGCCTTTCACAACCCTCTTTCTTATTTCTCTTCATTTCTTTATGTTTGCATAGCACTATTCCCTTTTAATTTCTTCTTGTTCACAAACTTTCCACCACCATCATTATCACACATGTCACAATTGCTTCACCTTCACTCTCAATATTCATTAAGGGGATCGACCAGGTGTATTTTTCAACGAATATTTTTTAAACACATGAAAAGTACTTTTTGCGCTCAGTGTGTGGGGAAGGGTCTGAACTGTCAGACGGAGACAATTTTTTCAGCAAAATTTAAAAACCAGCTTCACCAGAGCAAAATTTAAATGTCCCATGGTGTTGCATCACTGCCTCACACGTGCCTTTCCACATGGTATGATGGTGACACTGGTATTATTCGCATAAATCACGTTATGAGTTATTTTCTTTTTCCACATTTTGCCATTTGGCATCCCTCTTCTCTCTGCTGTGTGTGTGTGAGGGAGCGTGTGGCTAGTGGTGACTACTGACTCAACTCATTCCAAAACTGAGTGACTAATACCTTTTTGAAGGGGCAACCAGATGCCTATTCCAGTTCTCTACAAAGTAGAAGGCATAAGCAATGATATGTGAAAATTTTGTGCCAATCAAACAAAAATAAGTGGCAAGACACAGAGGACATGGAAAAAAAAACTTTGACAGCCGTTATCTCGAAATGTATTTTTTCCGGCTTTGAAAAGCCTTACAGACTTTACTATAAAATTGTAAGATTAAACGAGTACTTACCAAGTATGAAGTTTGATCGTAATTTCACAAACATTTAACGATGTCACAGTGGTGCACAATGAGACGCTCTGCTACCAAACCAACATCAGTCCGTTTAGAGAGTAGGTTTTAGGAAGCAGTCCCCAACTACCGCTGAGAGCCCAAGCCCCAAAGTGAGCTCCGAGAATAGATAGGGCAGGGAGGGAGGGCATTGTGCACCACTGTGACGTCGTTAAATGTTCGTGAAATTACGATCAAACTTCATACTTGGTAAGTACTCGTTTAATCTTACAATTTCACGTCACCATATTTAACTGACGTCATAGCGGTACCCAATGAGAGCTTTAGAGAGGTTCCTAAAACCTATCAAATCACACAAAATTCAGAAAAAAGTAGTCAGTATGGAGCCGTGGAAAAGAAAAACCATAGGAACAAAGTAAAGCATTAACAATTACCCAAAACAAACCTAGTGAAACACAGTCCCACAGGAACATGAAAAGAAAATCACCCATACAAATAATGGGGTCAAAGAACCCTCACATTAAACCCTGAGCAGAGGAAAAGGTTAAACAAACTATGACAAAACTGCCCTCGCAAAGGGCTTCTGGTAGTGTTGCGTAAAGGTCGATTCCCTGGCCCAACCAATGGTGGAGACAATCGTGGATAATGGCAAAACTAGGGACGCCTTGCTGGACGATGCAGACCTAGTTGAATGGGGAGAAAATATTGTAAGGTCAATGCCAGCAGCACCCATCACATCTCTCACCCAACGACGCAAAGTATCACGAGAGGCCAACCGTACTGGAGGTCGTGTCGTCAAGAAAAACCCAGTAAGCGCCCCTCGGATGGTCGTTGTCCTTTCAAGATAATGCTGAATGGTGTGGACAACGCATAGGCGGTTGTCATGCGGATAAGCCTCAAAGACCACCCTTGACAGATGGACCCCAGGACGGGAAGTTTTCAGCAGATCGCTAATCCCAAAAACAACCTGAGTCTCAGAGACAAACAATTTTCTTGTGTCCAGCAAATGCAAGGTCTGCCCACGTTGGCCAGACAACAAGAACATAAGAACGACCAATTTTTTGGATAACTGAGGAAAGGACAAATCCTCCGTGGGACCCAGACTGCAGATATAATCCAGAACTAGCTGAGGATCCCAAGTAGTGCAGGAGCGGGGAAAAGACGGTCTCTCCAGGAAGACTGCCCTCATGAAACGGGAAACTAAAGGATGTTGGCCTGCAAGACGTCCATCAATAGTAGCGACTGCAGAGATGCCAGACCGGATAGTGTTCATAGAGCTGTACCCGCGGCCTGTCCCCCGTTTAAATTCTGACAACAGATAGTCCAGAAGGACATTCACAGGTGGTTGAAACGGATCCACTTCCCTGCCGAGGCAAAAAGACAGCCAGCTGTTGATACGTGGCCCATATTGTGCCTTAGTGCTAGATCTCCAGGATCGAAGGAAAAAATTGGGCAACCTCTGTCGAAAGGCCTCGACGTGTGAACGCTGCCTGGAGAGCACCATCGCTGTCAAGACCAACCCCCGAGCCCGAGGGTGTGCAAGAGTTGGCTGTTGCGGTAAAAGCAGAGGACAGCGCGGAAGCAAGACTGGATCGGCTGCCAACATCTGAAGGGCTGCCGGAAACCACACCTGAGTTGGCCACAGTGGGAGAATCATCAGCGCCGTCGCCCCGTAGTCCTGCAGTTTCCGGAGAGCCCTGGATATCACACCGAAAGGTGGAAAGCATATAAACTCTTCCCACCCCAATCCAAGGTAAAGGCATTAATGCACATAGCAGATGGGTCTGGCTTCTAAGAAACGTAGTCCGGTAACTGAGCATTTATCCGTGTAGCAAAAAGATCAATATCAGGAGTATAAAAACGCTGACAAACCATCCTGAAAAAACGCGGCTGTGACATCCACTCACCATTCATCCTGCTGACTCTAGACTCCGTGTCTGCTGTCATATTGTATAAACCCTGTACATGCTGTGCCGACAAGGTAATACCCCTAGAAGCAGCCCACTCAAAAATCTGTTCTGTAAGAGCATGAAGCGTAGGTCGTGTGCTACCACATCGATCAATACATGCAACCGCAGTGGTGTTGTCAGAGCGAAGCCTAATATGAGAGCCAATCTTATCCCGACAAAGTGACTGCAAGCCTAACAGAATAGCCTTTAACTCCAAAGAGTTTTTATGATCCAGTTCCTTGTGGGCCCAGTGACCTCTAGTTGTAACGTCCCCCCATTGAAGCACCCCAGCCAGTCAGGCAGGCATCCGTAAACAGCTCACAGGTTGGAGAAGAAGAACAGAGCGACCTCTCCTGAAACTCTACATTAGTCACCCACCAAGTGACTAATTCCCGAGCATGATTATCTAAAACAACGCGTGAATGATGATTGCCATAGGACTAAGAAAGACCCCTGTTACGAATAATCTCCAGGTACCTGTAACGGAGAGGAGCTAACTCTACAGCAGGACCAGAAGCCACCGCTAAACCAATAAATGAGGACAAGTCTTGTAAGGTGATATCCCTGTTGAGGAGGAGCAAACCTTTTTCCCTGATGCGCTCCTTCCTACGGGAGGGCAAAGTTGCAGTCATGGAAACAGAGTCGAGAACCACACCAAGGAAAGTAACCCTCTGGGTAGGCTCCAGGACCGACTTCTGCACATTGATGGTGAGACCCAGAGAATCAAAGAAGTGCAAGGCATAGTCCACCTGGGCCCGCAAGGCCTCTACCGAGGAAGCAATAAATAGACAGTCCTCTAAATAACAAATCACAACCATTCCAAGGGACTGAAGGTGGGAGAGGACAGGTTTCAGTAACTTTGTAAAGGTGTGAGGAGCAGAAGATAACCCCTGAGGGAGACAAGTAAATCTAAAAGCGCAGCCCTTTCACCAAAACTGAAGCCACTTCCTATCCTCAGGCCTAACATAAACTGAATAATAGGTGTCCTTGAAATCAACTGTAATAAAAAAACAGTTAGGAAGGGTTAAAGGAATCACATCCTTCAGAGTGTCCATCTTAAAAAGAATATAAGGCACATGAACATTAAGGTCAGTCAAGTTTAGGATAACCCTCGCCGGCCCTACCGGCTTTATGATGGGAAACACATTGGAAAAGAAACCGTGATAATCAGGTAAACAAGGCTCCACTATTGACTGTTTTAGGAACTGACATAAGGCATTGTTCAGGGTCTGATCATCCGCCCGAGACAGGGTGAGAGGACGTGGAGGCACAGTCTGAATAGGTAAGGACACAAATTCTAGAAATTTTCCCTTCACCACATCATGAACTCAAGGATCCTGCATGAGACCCCCACAGTAGGTTAGCAGAGAAAATCTTACACCCTCTAAAGTTATCAGGTGTATTAACTAAGGGAGGAAACCCAGAACTCACTGTAGAGGTTACTGCAGCTTTGGCCCATGCATTCCCCTCCCCTGGAGAGGCTGCTGGCCTAAAAAAGGCCGGGACTGGAAGTAGCACTTGCCAAGGTACTAATGTGGCAAGAAAGCAACAGCTGCTTCCATTCCTAGGTCAGGTCACTTTGGGAAACACTTTTGAGTGTATCTAACACATCACTTTCCCTCACTAGCACAAGTTACTTAGGTTTTATTACAGTGTTACACCCGTCTCATTATGAAGGTCACCCAGGCGTTAAAGGGTGTGTTTTGCACATATAACACACTCATCTATTGCTTTTCTGTCACAATGACTTCGTTCATCAGATGTAAATTGTTACTTACTTGTTACTTGTTGTCGTTATTTAACAGGTCCCACTCAGCCAATGGCGCTCTGCAGGACCGTTCACATATGATTTTATCAAAGAGCATATGAATCACGAACAGTCATGTCATCAAGGTTGTAGCACTCAGAGAATAAGTATGTCTTTATTGTGTTAACAACTGACCACGGAGGCCGACCTAACCCTCACCGTTAGGTTAAATTTTTATAGATTAAGTTAGATAAAAAGTGAAGTTGGAAAGTCTGAATCAAGCAACACAAGAACAATGTCGGGCTCGGCTGGTGTAACACTGTAAATTTACCATTATTTTCATGTTAATGAGCCCCATCACTGTGTTGGGAGTGCCACCATAAAGATGTTGCAGAGTGCCATCGTAATGGTGCAGCAGTGTCACCGTAATAGTGCAGCAGTAATGGACACAGATAAACAAGTTACTAACACCCTCTCCAGGCACAGGAGAGCGCTCAGCTGACGTGAGGGCCTAATACATGAAAGTGGAAAAACGCAAGCTAGAGGAGGGAGTGTGGAAATATCTACCAAAAACCGACTCCTCTTAGCAAAATTATCTAAGTCGTCCTTCTCCAAGCTCCCACGCTTCTTGCTACTCGAGGACGTAGAAGAGGGACGCCTCACGCCTGGGTGGCGACGTTAAACTGCGCAACCAGAGACAGAGAGGGTCAGATAAACACCATATGTTGTCTCCTAGGGCGGTAGGAACCAACCCACAGCTTCAAACTGCATAGTAAATAATACATACGTCAGTAAAAGCATCCGTAGATCCAGATATATTTCACCCACAGTCAACTTAGGACTGTATAGGAGAAAGCTTCCCAGGCAAACTTCAACCAGGGAGAAGCGAAGTCAGATAAACACCATATATTGTCTCCTAGGGTGGTAAGAACCAACCCACAGCTCCAATCTGCATAGTAAATAATACATATGGCAATAAATGCATCCGTAGATCCAGATATATTTCACCCACAGTCAACTTAGGACTGTATAGGAGAAAACTTCCCAGGCAAACTTCAACCAGGGAGAAGCGAAGCAGCTGACGTGTTGACTGAGGGGAGGTAGAATCAGAACTGATGTTGGTTTGGTAGCAGAGCGTCTCATTGGGTACCGCTGTGACGTCAGTTAAATATGGTGACGTGAAATTGATTGTATAATGCTTTGCATCAATAAAAAGTAAACACAAAAATCGATTTATGCATCTGAGAAAATTTGGAAATTTTTTGAAAAATAACAGAAATACAGTGACCGAAAATAATGTATGTGATTTTTAATTAAAAAAATTATTTTTTACCAAGTCGAAAAACAAAAATTTTAACAATTCAAATTGTAGATGTACATAAAAGGTTTATATGTTGTTTTTTTCTTCGAATTAACTGAATGATAAACGAAGGCTGAGGCAAATTTAATTTATTTTTATAAGTTACCCCTTGGTGTGAGTAGTTGTCAGCCAAATCTCATGAAATTCACATGGTGATAAGTAAACATATAAAAATAACATACTAAAATTTCAGACCCATAGGATATACCAATCATGCAAACTGCACCAAACCGGTCGATCCCCTTAACTATTCAAAGTATTCTTTTCATCTTCCATTCACAGCCTCTTTCTCTCTCAGCATCCTTCCCTCCACCTCTTTCATCTCATTCCTTTTACTACTCATATTTGCTCACCATCCTTTCTCATTTTCAACTTCCTTCCCAAATAATCTTTGATCCTCCTTAAACTTCTCAGTTGTCCTCCAAAATTTTCATCTAATCTCCTTTTATTTTCTTGTATTACTTAATTTGCTTTCCTTTTACATTCCACATACTTTTTCCTTGTAATTTTCACTCATTCTGGTACATTACTACCAGAGAATCTATCATCATATTACTTATGTCATATAAAGCAAATAAATAAGGAAGGAGCAAGGGGGCTGGGGAGCCCATCCTTTGTATTGCTTCTTCCTACTATAAGACAAGGCACAGAGGGGAAAGAGATTAAATTCTTCCTAAATCCTACATGCCTTTTTTGAGCAACCCAACATAAAAGGTGGTATAAGTCAGGTATTTAGATCAGATATGTAAATAAGACTTATGTAGATACAAAAAAAGATAGGAGTATGGATACTTACTCAGCTTGTTGTGGTGTCATCTTGCCTTTGAGTTTCATTTTGAGTTGATCCTTGGAGATACCTGTGTCAATATCCTGAGCCAATCGGACTAGCTGTGAGGGTTGAGTATGGTTTTAATGCATGATCATGACAGCAGTATCGGAGCCTAAAGATGAGCTCAGTGATGCCTGAGTGGTTAGTGCCGTCCAGCCCAGTCTGTCAATAACAACACTAACGTTATGGCAACAGCCTCGTCTCATCATGGTATCTGATTGGCTGATGCACTCTACGTCCGAATCTGTGGAGTGCATCACCTAATCAGATGCCGAGATGAGACGAGGCTGTTACCATACCATGAGCTTTGTTATTGACAGACTCGGCATGACAGTATAGTACGTACTGCATTTCAAGACTTTAGTATCAGTCATGTTTCGGTGAGTACAAGTACTGCAATCTGTGCTGTTTTGGCATGTTTTAGTGAGTTCTTATTATGTGGAGGGTCTACAGAGATAATAACAATAATTCAGACTTTCGGCGAATTCAATCCAGTCTCCCCACAATTACCGTATTTGATAGCATATAAGATGCCCTTTTTCCTTCTAAAAAGCTCCCAAAATCACCTCTGCGTCTTCTATGTGGAGACAAGATCTCTGACACTCACTACAGAAGGCTGATTTTACTCAAGATGATCATTTCTACCTACAGTAGAATACAGTAGCTCCATTAATAATATTACCAGTCCTTATTGAAACATTATTATTGTGAATTATAATCTTACATTATTACTATCTGTACTGATAAGAAATATTGTAAAGAATTATGGTACTTGCGGTATACCAGCTGTTCAAATAGTAAACACCTGGGCAAGTTTGGTGGTCAACACCATCTATTGTCACTTGTGGGAAACTGCTAAATTGTCAGTTTGTGTATAATGAGTGCATACAAACTTAATATTTTCTGCTATACTACAGAAGGTGCTTTGGCTTGTATTGCAATTATTCGTAATGTAATGATAGCTTGCCATATAAGAACTATGCTGAAATATACTAATACACTAAAAGCTTTTTTTCCTGAATATGCCCTGCTAAATTGAGGGTGCGTCTTATATGCCGTCAAATACGGTAGGTCATATTATAGATATTTTAATGTATCCTGTTAATATAGCCTCCCGTCCTCACCAGATCGTGTGTCTCTGTCCAGAGCTCCGGTCAACAGCAGCTCCTCTCTCTATTGTCATCAGCTGCTTCCGCCATGTTGTTGTGACGTCACAAGGCGGTAGATTTGAATCATCCATAGAACACTAACACTCTCGTCCTTCTTTGTCTTCTTTTTTATCATTTTCTCCAATGTGTAAACGGATACACATCTCTCACAGGTCAATCCCAATTCCCAGTTGGCCACATACAAACACCAGTATGTGAAACAAGTAAGCGTTGGTGTTTACGACCAACGCTTAATTCCGGCTGACTGCAGCTCGCAGTCGCTCGGTAGATGTCCCCTTCTTGGTAAGGCAATCCGCCAGCTGTTGTGATGTATCTATCCAGGCCACCTCAGTGATTTCCGTCTTCTCCAGCATGTCTCTTAGTACAGCCATATCAATTCTCAATCTTCTGTCATCAACACTCCTACAGGAATAGAGTGCATCCACCAGGCTCTTGTCAACAAAACACCTGATCTGGAGGCTCCCACACCCTGCGATTTCGCTAAGTATCTTCGACAGGTACACTGCGCCCTCCAATAATGCCTGTGTCTCAGCTGAGAGAGTTGATTTGACCACCCGCCTTATCTTTCTTGACTGCCAGAAAACTGGGCAACGCCTTCCGTTGCTGTCTCTAATGAATATCACCATACCGCCCTGTGACCCAGAGCCAGGCAAATTTGCAAACGAAGCATCAGAAAAACACTCGATGTGACAGTCTGCTTGCTATCTTGTCCATCCTAGGCATACACAATCTCACATTGTCTGTCTTTATTCTGGCTATCACCTTATTAAGCTGCAGAAGATCTGCCATGTAGACTGGTTACTGGCTACATTTAATTCACACACATCGAACCCAATATCTGGCCGGGAATGTGTGGCGATCCAGTTGAGCTGACCAACCAAAGCTCTGTACTCTGCTCTCTCTGTTTCTGACAATTCACTAGATTTCATGTTAGCCTGCTGTCTACTGATTGCTACAGGCATAAGAGTTGAAGCATACTGGAATTGGTCAAGCGTCTTACTCCCATCCTTATACGAGATGACGTTAAGACCAACATATTTGAAGGCCTTGGAATCTGTGCTCCCAATGAAGAATGTCTGGCACAATTTGTCAACCACTTGCTCCTTAAACACCGGTATTCCGCCCAAAGGAAATCATCAACATAGGTGTACACTATGCCTTCGATTCTGTCCCTCCGTTTCCAGGAGAACAATGCTGGATCCAATGATGATACTGATGCATCCAAATCCATTAATAAATGCTTCACCCGCAAGTACCACTATCTTGCAGCATCACACAGGCCGTACACTGTTTTTTTCAATTTCCATAACTTGCTGCAACTAAATTCTGGTGGTGGCCGCAGATGTACAACTCTTTCAATCAGGTCCCCTTGTAAGTAGGCTGCCTTCACATCCATAGTGTGACAATCCCAATTATTTGTAGCAGCAATAGCCAACGCTAAGCACACAGCCTCCTTGGAGCATGTAGGGGAATCCTTTCGGAACTCCATGGTATCTTCTTCAAACCCCCTCGCAACCAAACGTGCTTTTACAGATGGTTGTTTGTTCACCATTTTCTCTGTTATGACCCACCGAACTGATAATGCATTCTGACCAATATCATCCACTTCCTCATACACATTATTGTCTTGCCAATTCTTAACCTCCTTTTTCTTGGCACACATAACCTCCTCAGAATTAAAGAACACCATCATTTCCACATTATCATCCATCACCTGAAGGTCCTTAAAATCCTCTCGTATATCCGCCCAACTTTCACTACCATCCGAATCCCATTTAATGTTGTAACAATCTTTATATTTCCCGGTGGATTTTCCAGCTCTACTTAGAATCCGACTGGATTGCAATTCTCCAGTAATCTTGTGTACACCCTGTATACGCTGACCCACCTTCACCGTAATTTGTGGCACTGTCTCCTGTACACCAGAACCCGCAGCAGTTTCTCTTGTACTTTCAGTTTCCTCAGATGACACTTCACTTTCTTCATCACTTTCCTCAATAGGCACTGTCTTATCACCATCTTCGACACCTGCATTGTCTTTGTTACTGTCTTCAATCCTCTGAACACCTGGATGGCCCCAGATTAACCTGCACACATGTACTCTTACATAGACTCCTCCATGTCGCACTAAGACTTGTTTCCCATCTCTCCCTATCACAATTCCAGGACCGTGCCACTCATGGCTTCCAGCACGTTTGTAGAATACTTCATCTCCATTCTGAACATCATTTAAATCACTAGCCCTTATATTGTGCCTTAAGGCTCTTGATAACCGTTCACTTGATTCAGTTTTCAGGAACTACTTTCTAGCCACATACAAGGCGTTCAGATTGTCCCTTACAATATCTGATGCTTGGGTTCTTTCCAAAGCTGGAGGATCGTTGGTATATACATTGGGCAATCCTGGATTGTGACCAAATACAAGTTGATTAAATGAAAAACCAGAATAATTACTGAGGGTGTTCCTGGCCGACACTGCCCAAGCTAATGCTATCTCCAAGTCGCATCCGCTTTCATCAATGATTTTTCTCACTATATTGCCAATTACTGCATTTTGTCTTTCGCAGACTCCATTGCTCCAGGGACTTTCTGCAGAGGTAGTCATTATCTTTATGTTGAAAGCTTCTCCCAGGGCATGCATTTCCTCATTGTTAAACTCAAGGCCGTTGTCAGACAATATTTTCCCTGGAGCGCCAAATACTGCAATCCAACTCTTGAACAAGCCTTTCACAATAGTCGGTGCTCATTTGTTTCCGATGACTGTTGCCATAGAATACCTCGTTGCTAAGTCAACAATCACGAGGAAAAATTTACTACCCCTGGACTTTAAATCCATGGCAATAACTTCGTTGAATTTGGATGCCATTGGCATACATACAACTGGACGTGGCTTTATCTTCTGAAAACGTAGGCAAGTATCACATTCCTTAGTTACTTTTTCCACTGCTCGCTCAAGTTCAGTCTTTAATACCTGAGTCTATAATAAGTCTGATGAGTTTTGCTGGAGTAGGGTGACCAAACTGTCTATGTAGCTTGAAGGCTGTCTTCTTCACATCACCTCCCCTCAACATAGTCAAGGCGATTGTCTCCCCACAGGATCCTCCATCTAGTCAGTCAGAGAGCGGCAACAAATAGTGACCAGACGACGATGTATTCAAGTCCATATGACGCCCATAAACTGTCACCTGATCTGTACCAAAATTTACCACCATATTCGCCTTCTTACTGAATAACAACAGAATATTACAATCCACCACGTCTGTTTTAATGTTCCCCTTAATTCCAACTATTGAACATGGCACTGTGACACACTTCAAAGAAGGAACAGTAACACCGTCAGCAAATGTAAATGTAGCCTTGGATTCCTCTTCCACTAAACTTCCACGTTCAAAGTCACTACATGCACTCAAAAACTCATCCACACACTGTAGTTGAACACCCAGAGTCCAATACAGCACAACACTTGGCCTCCTCAACCAACTTGCTTAATTTGTTCTCACGCTTGCCATTTGCATAACCAGCAAACAATGAAAAATTCACTGCGGCACTTGTACCACCTGTGTTATTACTTCCAGCACTACTACAACTATAGTTCTCCATATTTTCATACGCATCAGGGCATTCCCTTGTCCAGTGAAAATAGGAGTCACACACCATACATCTTGATATCCTTCCATCTGGTCCTAGTGGGTTCTGTCTCCTTGTGGCTCCTCTTGGCCTATAGCCACGTACTGAACTTCTGAATCTTCCACGCTGTGAGCCTCTAACAAACATTGACTCATTTGTCCCGCCGTCTGCATCAAATTCATCACACCCACCACCAAGTAACACAGGTTCACTTTTCACGTCACACATGACTGGCTTATGAATTGGCTTTGCAGACTGTACACTGATCTCCCCATGGAAAATGCGGCTCAATGCCCCCTTCATATTCTTCAAAGAAACTTCCGAAATAGCTGACATAACCAGTTGTTGCTCATTATCACTAAGGTTACAAGAGGCCAGCAGCATAAAAGCCATTACAGAGTCAGGGAGTGTCATACCTTGTTTTATAAATTTGAAGTAGGTGTGTTCAAACTTGGACACAAATTCTCTCACGTTACCTTCACTCTGGCGCTGAAGGTTGTACAGATCCTGAAATGCAGCAAACTGCCTTCTTCCTTTATCCACCAGGAAGAGATCATCTAGTTTTGTCAGAATAACCTCGACACCACCATCAACCTCCAAGTCACTCACTTCAATCTCTGAGGTGGCCACTCTGGCTCGCCCGTCCAGGGACAAATGAATCGCTAATGCCTGTTTCTCCTTGGGGAGATCTGTTAGCTTGCACCATATCTCAATGTCCTTCTGCCAACTCTCATAGCTCAACTCCTTATCAAGCTTAGGAAGCCATTTGCAAGACGTCATGGCGAACTACGCTCTGCTACCAGTATTAATATAGCCTCCCGTCCTCACCAGATCGTGTGTCTCTGTCCAGAGCTCCGGTCAACAGCAGCTCCTCTCTCTATTGTCATCAGCTGCTTCCGCCATGTTGTTGTGACGTCACAAGGCGGTAGATTTGAATCATCCATAGAACACTAACATATCCTTTGGTAAATTTTACTAATAGCATCTCACAGATCACCAAAATATTGAGATAGGTGATGAGGTATGTAATGTACAACACGTTAGTAATAGTTTCATTTGTGGGACGGCCTTAGTTTGGTCAGAAATGATCTTTAAATATCGGATATGTGCCTCAAATTAAGAAATACACAAATTCATAATTCTGGATTTACAGATGTTTAGATATAATTATTTAGGAATTTTTTTTACTATATACATACCCTGTGAAAAATTTATATTAACGCCGCTAAGCGTCTTCAAGTTGCTGCCGTGAAAAAAATTTCAAGTCCCTCAACCTGGAAAATATTCAAAGTCCACACCAGTCATCCCTTCACATCAGGGGTGGGTAGAGAACTGTGTGTGTTCGTCTATTTGTTAATATAGCGCATGCGCTGTTTAAGTCATGTGCTGTGACGTCTTCTGACGTGCCCTCTATCCAATCAAACAGCCATGACCTGTCATTTCGCTAATCAGAAATATGCACGTATGAATCAGTGGCGTATGGTGGTTTCTGTCACTGGGTGTGCTGAACAGTGATTCTGTCCATAACTAACATATACCAAATTACTGGTGTGTGTATGTGTGTGTGTGTGTGAGTGTATTTACCTAGTTGTGGTTTACGGGAGGGGAGTAATCTCATATTGTCCCGTCTTTATATCTTACTTTATCCAACTTGGCTTTAAAGCTGTGTACACTGGTGGCGTTTACAATATCTCCACTTAATTCATTCCAGGTGTTGACCACTCTGTGCGGAAAACTGTACTTCTTGGTGTCCCTGATACAACGCTCCTTCTTCAGCCTCTTTCCATGTCCCCTTGTACTTCTGGCCTCCAGATTTAACAACTCTCCATCAATTCTATCCAGGTTGTTCACCATTTTATAAACTCCTATCAAGTCCCCTCTCTCTCCCCTACTCTCAAGCGTAGGAAGTTCCAGTTTCCTCAATCTTTCTTCATATGTGAACTCTCTCAATTCCGGTACCATCTTGGTGGCTGCCCTTTGCACCATCTCCAATTTTCTAATATTTTTCTTTGTGTGAGGGGACCATACAATCGCCGCATACTCCAATCTCGGTCTAATCATAGTGGTATCCACCTCCTCCTTCGACTTTTTCAAACTAACATTTTTCATTTTGTAATTATAGTTCACTCTCCTTTTGCTTTTGCCAAATTCCATGACTTTGCACTTACTTAATTGAATTCCATTTGCCACTTTTCACTCCATCTACCAATCTTATCAAGGTCCTCTTGCAATTTCTCACAATCTCTCACATTCGTGTGTGTGTGTGTGTGTGTGTGTGTGTGTGTGTGTGTGTGTGTGTGTGTGTGTGTGTGTGTGTGTGTGTGTGTGTGTGTGTGTGCGTGCGTGCGTGCGTGTGTAATTACAATTTTATAATTATTCATACTGTTAGTTGGAAAATAAAGCAAATTTTGTGTAAATTTAGAATTAAATTTACTATGCCTCTCTTTCCCTAACGCCATAGTAATGCCATCATCAAGATGAAAACACACTGCAACACAATAATAATTACAATATACTCACAAATCACAATTACTGTCAAGTCAAGGGAAATGCACGTACTCCCTCGACACTGACGTCAATGAAACTGACTTAACTGAGGTCTGAGTTAGTATAACTTGGCAACTCAACTTACTTCCGTTGTTTTATCGGTAAGAGAGTCCATTACTTACTAGGTTGCACTCAATCTTTATTTCTGATTGAGTGACTTAACCCGTAAAGTCTGATATGGCACCCGGGTACCGTTGGCGGCAAAGTCCGATACGGCACCCGGGTACCAGGATATTTAGCGACGCACCATAAATGTGCTATAATTGGTAACGCTGCCAAACTTGGTACTCTGGTAGACCTACCCTCCCTCACTTACCCTAGCGAGAAAAATCGGAACTAGGCCTACTACAAGAAAAAAAAAAAAAAAACTGCCTGTGTAAATATGTATATATAAATAATGTAAGGTAAATACTTATAAAGTACAGTGAATAGTATGGCTGTGAAATAAGTTATTATGAGTCTGTATATATGATAAAACTATTAGAAATAAATAATAAGTGAAAATAATGAAAGTGGGGAAAGTGGGGCGGCATTATTGTGGCGAAACTAACGTGAGTATTACCGAAATATTTTATGAGTATGTGTGCTTGACATGTATCTTGATGATAAAAATGTTTGCATGCAATTCTGTAAGACTCAATATTTTCTCAATTAAGTCGGATCTGGGGGAGTGGGCCCATTACCTTAGGTCGGATTTACCGGGTTAATAACATTTGGTTTCATAATAAATACTATATTATAATTCCTGTAAGTCTTAATTATGCCCATATTATGAATGGCAGACACTTTATACCTTCTAGCCAATATAAAATTTCAGCAACAAAAAACGAACGCAAGCAGTGTGCATTTGGAGAGCCACACACCCAGCTCCATATTTTCAACAGTTTGCCCTCCCACTCCATCGTACATGCTATGCTACATAATGATACAATTGATTATTGGGTGTGCAGTGCTTCTACAGAACATCTATAGTGCAAAATATTATAACAGGGCTAAAAACAATAAGAAAAATATCGTTTCCCACTTACTGCTGAATTTATTTATAACCATCATGCATTTCTCTCTCTGGCTGAGGATGTGCAGCGCACACCTAGCACACCCTGAATATACGCCCCTGATATGCATGGATATGCGCGAGTGGGGGCAGGATGTATCACTCCACTTCCTAGGCCAGCCATGTCAGTTTACCTGAGGTCACGGCCTCAGACAGGTGTAGCGATTATTATTGGACTGATTCACTTTTGCCTACGATATTAGAAAAAACAAGGGATTTATTGGACTTGTGTATCCGTCACAAGCTTGTGTTAGAAAAGAAAGAGTGTGGGAAGTGTGGGAAGGCAGCTGTACTGGGCTACAACCAAAGGCTGTGGCACTCCTTCGTAATTTTGTGAGTATTTGGCAAATCTGCCCCGTGTTTCACCCTTCATCTGCTAATATCTTACAGCTAATCCGTAACTCTGTTATTAAGCCCTTGTTCTAAAAATGTTATAAAAGAAAAGTCAGGACAAATCAGAAATATTGAATGGCAAGCTCAAAATTTGTGTACGTTTTGATAACCTCTTTCTGTAAATCAACACGATTATATTAGGTTAAGTTAAGTTAGGTTAGGTTAGGCTAGGGTAGGTTAGGTTAGGTTAGGTTAGCTGGTGGGAGAACCAAGCAAGCAATTTTTTTGCTACTTGGAAAAGTCTACGGGGTAGTACCACATTTTGACAAAAATGGCCAATTTTTCTAGTTTCGAAGTCTTTGGGGGAAAACCCAAGATCTGGTTTTTTTCTTAGCCAAAACATGGTCTTTTCCCTGAAGACTTTCTTTTCAAAACTGTTATAAAAAAAAAAAAAATAAAAAAAAAAATAAAAATTTGCATTTTTCCGCAGACTTTTCAAAGCGCCATAAAATTGCTGAATTGGTTTTCCCCAACCTAAAACCCCGCTTTTCCAAGATGTTCCCAGGTTTGCTTGGGATGGGGAGGAGAAAAAGAAATATATAAGATGCTATTAGTAAGATTTACCCATCCTTTCATTGTGTTGTCTCATCCATATATACTTATGTATATTCATCTCTCTACATATAGTTCTATAATTCTTCCTCCATTTTAATTTCTCACAGGCACCCCGTGCCTGTTAGAAAGCCTGTGAGAAAGCCTCTTATGTATAGCAGAAAATATTATTAAGCTGGTATGCACTCATAATACACAAACTGACAACTTAACGGTTTCCCACAAGTGACAATAGATGGCGCTCAGCCACCAAACTCGCCCAGGTGTTTACTATTTGAATAGCTGGTATACTGTATCATAATTCTTTACAATATTTCTTATCAGTACTCATAATGTAAGATAATAATTCACAATAATAATGTTTCAGTAAGTACTGGTAATATTATTAATGAAGCCAAGCTACCGTAGTTAGAAATGACCATCTGGGGTAAAATCAGCCTCCTGGAGTGAGCGTTGGAGTTTTGCCTTCACATGAAAGACGCAGAGATGATTTTGGGATCCTATTTTAGGGGAAAAAAGTGTCTTATATGCCGTCAAATACGGTAGGCCATATCACAGGTTTTAATGTAGTAAATCATTGCCCTATCTACATCCTTTCATTGTATTGTCTCATCCATGTATACTTATGTATATTCATCTCTCTACATATAGTTCCATAATTCTTCCTCCATTTTAATTTCTTACAGGCACCCCATGCCTACCAACACCAACAATTCCTCACCAGAACAGCAACACTCATACATCACCTGAAACACCATCTTCTGGTCTGGGGTGAGGGCATGTTCAGCTGATACCCCAGCAGAGCCAGATACACCCTTTATGCCCACCATAGAGTTGGACATGATGCCACTACTCCCCACCGAACCATCATCCTTGCCGGTGCCATTAGCCTGGGGAAAAAGCAAGTGTGAGAAACAAAAGACGTAGAAAAGTTTGTGGCACTTTTAATAGATACATCCATTAGCCTATAGAATGAGGGAGATTTAAGAAAGGGAACTTACGGGTCTCTCTCTCTCTCTCTTACGTTTGTTTTGATGCTTTCCAGATACAGAGCTGCGTGCACTACCTCCAGCATGTGTGCTGTGACCCAGTTTAAGTCGGTGATGGGCTCAACATGGAGGGCAAGGAGTTGCTTGTTTCCTTGGTGGGTTTTGAAGGTTCCGTGCACTCGGCAGTATGTGTTTTCCATCAGTGGCTCCTCCTCCTATGTGGTGAACAAGAAGTATTATTAATCATCAACCCACAGACACATGTACACAAAATGAAGAAACGTAAATAAGGCTCATGTCTTATCTGACTGGTTACAATTCAAAATTCTATGTGACAAGAGGCATCCACTTTTTTTTTAATTTAAGCCACTGACTCATACATACATACATACACACACACACACACACACACACACACACACACGCACACACACACACACACACACACACACACGCGCACGCACACACACACACACACACACTTACAGCCTCAGAGTCAAGCCACTTGATAGCACGGATGGTGCCTGATGTATCATCCAGTGTGTAGGTAATTTTTGTGCTGGTGATGTCCACCTCACGGATTAGACCCACCACTGTCACCATGTTTACCTGCAGATGGATTTATATATATATAGAGGACTGATCTCAGCTTCCCCACTTTTAAAGAGGATAGAAACTGAGTATATAATTATATAGACACATCTTTTTTGTTTTATAACATTATAGGGGCATGATCTATGTTCACCGGAACATATCTCATGTAGTGTAATGCAAGTGTATGAAAAAAATCCCAATTTATGAATGTTCAATTTAATAAATGTTTTTTTATGGAAGGCAAATAATTTGTAAATAAAGAATCACCTGTATTATGAATTGAAATTTGTAATTTGACTATTTGTGAAGTCTCTGGCCAACATTGCAAATTTCTAAGGGGCTTCTGTAAGTATAAGTTATCATTACTTTACAGAAAGGAATACAAATTATAAACAAACATTAGCCTGTTCTCTTGTGTTGTATAGGTTGTGTTCAAAATATAAAGGATGAACCTGCCAATCAGTACATTTTGAGATTGTCTGCACTTCTAAAGAGTAAATCCATCATTCATTAACTTTTGAAAGCTGATAGGTTGTCTTGATTTCAAATTCATTAAGTATGCACCATTCACAAAGGAATATATAAAGTAACAAATTTTAAGTTTTTTTAAAACTTAAAACTTGATCATTGAGTTTGTCCTTTATATTCTAAAACCATCATGCCTTCTGATGGTGATGGTGACCAAGATAGGAAGGATTACAGCTGTAAAAGTGATTCTGGTTCCAGCTTTGGCTTTCATCTTCTTTCACTGACCAACCTGGTGAACAAACCTTCAACTTTGCTATCCTTCATGACCTAGAGCAGCTAGTGCAGTTCCCTACCCGTATCCTTGACCGCCTTGGAGACACGCCCAACATTCTTGATCTTTTCCTAACTTCCAACCCTTCAGCTTACGATGTTAAACTTTCCTCTCCGTTGGGCTCCTCCGATCACAATCTTATTTCTGTTACCTGTCCTATCACTCCAGTTCAGCCTCAGGACCCGCCTAAGCAGAGGTGCTTCTGGCATTTCAACTCTGCTAAGTGGGAGGACCTGAGGCAATACTATTCTGATTTTCCTTGGGATGATTATTGCTTCCATGTCAGAGATCCTTCTCTTTGTGCCGAGCGCATAACAGAGGTGATTGTCTCTGGCATGGAGCTATACATTCCTCATACTTTCTCTAATACTAAAGCTAAAAAGCCCTGGTTTAACTCTGCTTGTTCTCGTGCTGTCAATGATAGAGAGGCGGCTCACAAACAGTACCGTAGCCATCCATCTGCTGAAACTCATGCCCTATATATTTCTGCCCGTAATCATGCCAAATCTATTCTCCAACTTACTAAAAACGCTTTCATTAATAGAAAATGTCAAAGTCTTTCTAACTCTAACTCTTCTCGTGATTTCTGGCATCTAGCCAATAATATCTCTAACAATTTCACTTCTTCATCTTTCCCTCCTTTACTTCAACCAGATGGCCCCACAGCTGTCTCTTCTTTCTCTAAAGCTGAACTCTTCGCTCAAACCTTTGCTACCAACTCTACTTTGGATGATACTGGGCATATTCCTCCTACTCCTCCACCCTCTAACTACTTCATCCCTAAAATAAAAATTCTTTATTATGACGTTTTCCAGGCCCTCTCTGGTCTTGATTCTCGGAAGGCTTACGGACCGGATGGAGTCCCTCCTATTGTTCTCAAAAACTGTGCTTCCGAACTCGCTCACTGCCTGGTCAAACTCTTTCGTCTGTGTCTCTCTACTTCTACCTATCCTTCTTGCTGGAAGTTTGCTCTCATTCAACCTGTCCCTAAAAAAGGTGACCACTCCAATCCTTCTAACTACCGCCCTATAGCTTTGATTTCCTGCCTTTCTGAAGCCTTTGAATCTGTCCTTAACAAGAAGATAATGAGGCATCTATCAGCTCACAACCTTCTCTCTGATTGCCAGTATGGTTTCCGTAAAGGCCGATCTACTGGTGATCTTGCTTTCCTCACTGAATCTTGGTCATCATCTTTTAGGGACTTCAGTGAAACCTTTGCTGTCGGCCTTGACATATCGAAAGCCTTCGATAGAGTCTGGCATAAATCTTTAATTTCTAAACTACCCTCCTATGGATTCTATCCTTCTCTCTGTACCTTCATCTCCAGTTTCCTTTCCGACCGGTCTATTGCTGCTGTAGTGGACGGTCACTGTTCTTCTCCTAAAACTATCAACAGTGGTGTTCCTCAGGGTTCTGTCCTATCACCCACTCTCTTTCTATTATTCATCAATGATCTCCTAAATCTGACTCAATGCCCTATCCACTCCTATGCTGATGATACCACCTTGCATTTTTAAACGTAGTACAACCGACGCCCAACCCAACAAGAATTAAATGACTCAAGGCGAGATGCTATAGGACGCTTAACTTCTGATCTTTCACTAGTTTCTGATTGGGGCAGAGCAAACCTTGTTTTGTTCAATGCCTCAAAAACTCAATTTCTACAACTATCTACTCAACATAACCTTCCAGATAACTATCCCATCTTCTTCAACGACACTCAACTTCCCCTCTCCTCCACATTGAACACACTCGGTCTATCCTTTACTAAGAATCTAAACTGGCAATTTCATATCTCTACTCTTGCTAAATCAGCTACCAAGAAGTTAGGTGTCCTATGGCGTCTGCATCCATTTCTCTCTTCCTCTCAACTGCTTGCTCTGTACAGGGGCCTTATCCGCCCATGTATGGAGCATGGCTCTCATGTCTGGGGGGTTCAACTCATACAGCTCTTTTAAACAGGGTGGAGTCTAAAGCTTTTCGCCTAATGAACTCTCCTCCTCTAACTGACTGTCTTGACTCTTTAAGTCACCGCCGCAATGTTGCATCTTTATCTATCTTCTACCACTATTTTCATGCTGACTGCTCTTCCGAACTTGTTAACTGCATGCCTCCCCCCATCCCGCAGCCTCGCTGCACAAGACTTTCTACTTCTTCTCATCCTTATTCTGTCGATCTACCTAATGCAAGAGTTAACCAGTATCTTCACTCTTTCATCCCTTACATTGGTAAACTCTGGAACTCTCTTCCTTTGTCTGTTTTTCCACCTGCCTATGACTTAAACTCTTTCAAAAGAGGAGTATCAAGACACCTCTCATACTAATTTGAACTGCCCCCCATTTTTTATTTCTCTCACTCTCTTCTTTACAGGGTCTGGCGACAAGCGGGATTTTTTTATACTTGTTTTTTTCCCCTTAGCCAGTACCCTTTTAATGGGAGAGAAAAAAAAAAAAAAAAAAAAAAAAAAAAAAAAAAAAAAAAAAATATATATATATATATATATATATATATATATATATATATATATATATATATATATATATATATATATATATATATATATACATATCCTGGTGGGCGCACTCTTAACCACAATAATGAATACAACTTACACCACAAACAAACAATTAAGAGACATTACAGCTAACAAACATGCCAAAACAAAGGAGAGAAAAAGCAAAGAAATGTAAAAGAAATAAAGAATATAAGACAAGATAAAAAAGTGACATCAGTAAAATATAAATAAAAGAGCATGAGAAAGACAAGGATGTAGACGGAGATACAAATGGACTCACATGTGCGCCAAGGTATTCCTGGTTATTTTCATCCAAGTCCAGGATGGTAAGGATGGTGAGTGGTAGAACACTGTCTATCCTGCGGCTCTGGAAATGTGAAGAAAAGCAGGGCATGAGAAGTGAGTAGGAGGATTTGGGAAGAAGCAAGAAGCGAGTGTGCTGGTGCATGTATATGTATGTGTGTATTCACTTCACAGTCTGCTGCTGGCCTCTCTCGAGACAGCTGGCCGTCCCCCTATGGAAAGATCTCAGAGCTCATACTGACCAATTGGGTTGAACCGAGACCACTCACACACAACACACCGAGATAACGAGATCACAACTCCTCGACTTACATCCCGTACCTACTCACTGCTAGGTGAACAGGGGCTACATGTGAAAGGAGACACACCCAAATAATCTCCGTCCGCCCAGGGGATTGAACCCTGGCCCCCTCGGTTGTGAGCCGAGTGCGCTAACCACTATGCTAGCGGACCGTGTGTATGCGTGTGTGTAATTCATCCACACTCTCGAGAATCACATGCTGGACTTGTGATCACCAGCCATTAACCACTCCATGAGAGAGCTTAAAGCTCATATAATCTAACCTATGAATAAGGTTGTGATTTTTCAAACACCCCATCATCTTGCTCAAAGAGGACAATAACTACTTACTCATCAGTGAAAACTTTGCATTTACCTTTTAACTCTCATGCACTTTCTTCACAAACTCTTCATTGTTCTTTCTCTCAATATGATCAAACGACCTCAAAGTATTTGTTTTCCCCCATTCCACTACACCATACTTAACTCCATTTCCTCAAGGTCTCATGCCACATCTTTCATACATGTTTGCATTGCTCTCACCCTCCCATCTTGTCACGCTACATACTCCTTTCAGATAACTCATTTTCACAGCAAGCACTCTTGACTGCTGTGCCCTATTCCATTTCCAAGTCTCTCATCCATACATCAGTATTGCCAGAAGAATATGGTCCATTAACTCTCTCTTTACCTCCATGGATACATTATTTCCTCTCATAAGTGACCCTATGACACACCTGCCTTTCACAGCCTTCTCTCTTATTTCTCCTTTGATCCTTCCATGCTTGCATAGAACTATTCCCAAATACTTAAACTCTTTCACTTCCTCCATTTTGTCTCCTCCTAGAACTACCTCACACTTTTCTACTGCTGTGGATTTTAGTTATATGAGAGGAGCATGCAGCATGACAAGACGGGGTGGTGAGAGCAATGAAAGCATGTATGAAAGATGTGGCATGAGACCTTGTTTAAATGAAGTGAAATATGATGTAGTTGAATAGTGGTTTGGTTATGTGGAAAAAAAAGAAGTGAAGAGTTTGTGAAGAAAGTGTATGCAAGTGAAACTGGAGGTCTTGGGAGGAGAGGAAGGCCAGTTAAAAGATGGAAGAATAGGGTGAAGGAGTACAGGAATGAAGGAGTTGCAGATAGAGGGAGAGGGGTTGAACTAACAAGGAGGGGGGAGTGTGTGGAGAGGTGGAGGCTCTTCTGCTGTTACCATCATCTTGGGGAACGTCTTTGGAGGGAACGAAGCATCAGGACTATAGATAAATAGAGAAGAAATCAAAGATAATGGAGATGAGGTGTCTGATGAGTATGGTTGGAGTATTGCATATGGACGGAGTGAGAAGTGAGGACGTGCAAAGGAGAACTGGTGTTACGAGAGTTGGCTGGTCAAACAGAGCAGTGTGTTGATGTGGTTTATAAACACATGAAGAGACACAAGAGAATGGAGGAGAATCAGATGGTGAAGAGAATAGCAGGATCTGATGTCAGAGATATGAAGTAAAGAGAAAGGCCACGAACAGGATGGTGAAAAGAGCGCTGAATGAAAGAGGAATGTCTGTGGAGCAAAGAAGGATGATTGTGCGAGATAGAAGTGAATGGAGAGCACTGGAGAATACATGATTAATGAGGCAACCTTGACGACCTCTATAGGTTTTTGTGCATCTGGTGAGACTTGGATCATATCAGATGCAGGGACAGAAAGGACATGAGCTAAATATGAAGTAGCAGGGACAAACCTTAGGAACCTATTGTGGATACAACCCTCACCTCCACCTCCAATTGTGTGTTTGATAGTGTACTTTTCTTCTCCTGTCGGGCTCTAGTGACTAAGTGAGAGGAGTGTAAATGTATGTGTGCATGGGTGTGTGAATGCATGCCTTGTCTTGGGAGTCCTCCCTTTAGGGGGATAACAGCCTGATATATAGACAGATAGATGTTATGTAACAAGACAAATTGTAATAATGCCAATAACATATCAATTAATCAATTAAACACTTTTCCTGGTAATTTTCTACAGTCCTTGGTCTATCGTCTCTCCTTGCAAAACAAATAAACAATAAATGAATATGTAATAATGACTCACCTTTTTCACTTCAGGGCCAGGGGAAGCAAACTGCTGTGTGCTATAACCCCCTTCCTCATCACCCCCATAGCTGGTGTTGAATCCTCCACCTCCACCTTAAAATCATATACAAAAAAATAAATTGATCTTAGTTGGTTATCACCAATTTAAGGAGAATATTATTTTATTTTGAAAAAATTTGGTTTTGAATTAATCCGCTGTCTGTTTCTCCCGCAAATCACTAGCTTCTTTCCATCCCTCCTCCTTAAACTAGAGATTTACATTGAGAAGTAACAGATTAATACAAAACATCAAAACTTGCTAGATGATTTAGTCCATGTAAATAGGAAGGAAATGATACGAAGACTGGTAAGCAGCCGTGAAGTTTTGCATGGGGGACCTCAATGGCACGTCACCAACCCTTTGATGGCCTGCACGTTTTTAATTATACTTAAAAAATAAATAAACCAAACCCTTTGAAACCTAAGCTGACCAAACCTACAACCCATAAGCAGCAGTGGGGGGTTTTCACTGGCCTGTCAATAACACCCTCAACACCCCAACTTTTTTTTCTTTTTTCAAAACAGAACTTTAACTAGCCTACAAGTCTCACATTTCCATATATTCTTACAATATCACTGGTAGACTATTGGCGTTGCTATGTCCAGTGCATTCATTCAAATTACAGCAGGTGAAGGCAGGCAGTTTCACAAAAGAAACAGTGAAGCCAGTTAAATCGAGCGTCAATAGTACGTAGTATATATATATTTTTTTTTGACGAGCACTGCCCAAAATCTTTACAGATCTGTTAAGTACACTATGTATTAGTATGTAGAACTTCATATTTATATCAATATCGCCTGAGCAGTAGTTATGCAGCTTAAGGGGATTGACCGGGTTGGTGCAATTTGCATGATTGGTATATCCTATGGGTCTGAAATTTTAGTATGTTATTTGTATAAGTTTACTTATCACTTCGTGTGAATTTCATGAGATTTAGTTGACAACTACTGACACCAAGGGGTAACTTAAAAAAAAAAAATAATAAAAATTAAATTAAATTTGCTTCACAGCCTTCGTTTATCATTTAGTTGATTTGAAGAAAAAAAAAAACATATAAGCCTTCCATGTACGTCTACAATTTCAAGTGTTAAAATTTTTGTTTTTCGGCTTGGTAAAAAAAAAATAAATAAATAAATAAATAAATAAAAAAATAAATAAATAAAAAAAATAAATAAATCACATTATTTTCAGTCACTGTATTTCCGTTATTTTTCAAAAAATTTCAAATGTTCTCAGATGCAAAAATAGATTGTTGTTTTTACTTTTTATTGATGCAAAGCAATATATAATCAAATTTATAGTAAAGTCTGTAAGGCTTTTCAAACCCGGAAAAAATACATTTTGAGATAACGGCTGTCAAAGATTTGTTTCCATGTCCTCTGTGTCTTGCCACTTGTTTTTGTTTGATTGGCACAAAATCTTCACATATCATTGTTTATACCTTCTACTTTGTAGAAAACTGGAATAGGCATCTGGTTGTCCCTTCAAAAAGGTATTAGTCAGTCAATGGTGAGGGTGTCAGAAGGCGCCACCTTTCTCTTTCTTGCCAGATTTGTTCCTAGAAGTCTCCTGCTTGATATTTGATATTCTCCTTAGTTTTTTTTATCAGGACATTTATTCCACACCTTCAAGTGCAAAAACTCATTGGGACTTTGGGTAGCTCCCTTCAGACACCTCTTGGAATGAGTTGAGTCAGTGGTCAGATCACCAGCAGCCACATGCTCCCTCACACACACACACAGCAGATAGAAGAGGGATGCCAAATGGCAAAATGTGGAAAAAGAAAATAACTTATAATGTGATTTATGTGAATAATACCAGTGTCACCATCATACCACGTGGAGAGGCACGTGTGAGGCAGTGATGCAACACCACGGGACATTTAAATTTTGCTTTGGTGAGGCTGGTTTTTAAATTTTGCAGAAAAAATTGTCTGTCTGACAGTTCAGACCCTTCCCACACACTGAGTGCAAAAAGTAATTTAAGTGTCTCAAAAATATGTCGAAAAATACGCCCGGTCGATCCCCTTAAAGTGGTATTTCTGCATAACTACTGCTCGCACAATAATGATATAAACATGAAGTCCTAAATATTATACAAAGTGTACTAAACACATCTATGTCCCCAAGGTCCACAAGAGCTTACAGAATCTGACAGAGTTCAGTCTAACACCACACTTTTTCACTTCATTTTTTTTCTTCTTGTATATGCTAAGTTATACAACACTATGAAGCTTCAGAATTCCTAGCCTTTCTTGAATAGAGACTTAGCTGACAGGTAATATCATCAGTTCGTTCAGAGCTGCCATCATGGAAACTTGCACTGATATGGGATTTTTGACAAACCTTCTATACTTAATTTCAACCAAAAACTTTGGTTAAGGTAAATTAGCTAGAAGGAAGGGTGTGGTGGGGCTTACCCATCATATAGGAGGTTATTACATGATTTGATTGTGATTACTACATGATAGGTTCGGGGGTCTGGGCGAGTACATGGGGCCATATAATCCCCGAATGAATTTAATTTAGGTTAGGGTTGTGTCGTTGGGGGTATCTAGTTCGGCTATATAAGTTTTTGGTAAAAACAATAATTCAGCGGCATAACTGTTCGAGGTGATCTGAACAAGTATCTGAGGTTGAATTTGCAGTGCATTAAAAAGGTAAGGAGATATCGATTGGGTCATCTTACGAATCTTTACCAAGCTTTTAAAATTCAACGTGCTTAGAGATATGGCAGTCGTACCGCATTGTCATCCGCTATTTGTATGGCCTGTGCCTTATTATTTACTCGGTGAAGCATCTTTCAAATTATATTACATTGATTATGTCATGTTAGATATGGTTAGGTACGGTTTGGTTCGGTTGTTATATTAGCTTTTTACCCAAAAGTTAGGCACATGCCGTATTTATAATTGAGCACTATACAGATACGGCTTACATTAGATTATGGTTAGATTAATTTATGTTAGGATAGGTTATGTTATATTATGTTAGGTTTGGTTAGGTATGGTTTGGTTATATAAGCTTTTTATATTTTATTACACAAAAGTTAGATTTTTTTCAGATTGCTATACATGTTTCATATTTGCTTCCCCATACTTAAGACACCGCTTTCCCAAAGTATCCCCAAGCTTGTTGGCTATAGGGAACAAGCAGTAGTTATGCAGATTAACCTATTATTATATTTACAGCTAACAATTGGGTTAGCTCAGTGTGCAGGCCCTGTTCTATATAGATTATACCTATGAGTCAACACATATAGTGATAAAATACCGCAAGAATATCCTGTGCTCCAAAATTGTTGAAAACTTGGTAGGACCTATAACGAATCTTAGATACAACTTACAGGTATGGCAGATGTACCCTCATAGTGCTCGAATATGGATACAGCACGTGCCTAACTTTTGAGTATAAAATATAAAAAGCTTATATAACTGAACCTGACCGAACCAAAACAAACCTAATCTAACCATAACCTAACCTAATCGTAACCTAACAACAAAATAAACCTAACATTATCTAATGTAACCATAACCTAACATAACCGTTTGTTCTATTCATCAACGATCTCCCAGATAATATAACAAATGACAGCGAAATTTATATGTATGCCGATGATACAATTTTTTTTAGATGTATCAAAGAACAAGATGACTGTAAGAAGCTGCAGCAAGATGTGAAAGATTTATATTCCTGGAGTGAAAAATGGTTGCTGAGTTTTCATATGGATAAATGTAAATATATGAGAATAGGAAGAACGTCCATTGAAGATCAAGGCTATCAAATGGAGAAAGTTAAAAAAAGATTGCTTCTGAGAAGGATGTCGGTGTCATTATCAATGATAAAACTAAGTTGTGCCGATCATCTAGCAGAAAAAGTAAATAAAGCCAATAAATTAGTGGGATTAATCAGGAGAACTTTTGATGCACTGGATGCTGAGATATTTAAAGTATTGTTTAAATCATTGGTAAGATCATATGTGGAATATGCTAATCAGGTATGGAGTCCTCACTTGATGAAAGACATTGAGATGGTGGAGAATGTGCAGCGAAGGGCCACGAGGATGGTGCCTGAACTCAAAGGATTTAACTATGAGGAGAGACTGACAAGACATATGATGATGTATGTTGTAAAGGAATATTGAAGCTTGGAGAAGAAAGTATCAGCAGGGGGAACTAACTGAAATTTTTAAGTCAAGATCATGGTTGAATGTAAGGAAGTATGCTAGGTAAAAATGCAGAATAAGATCTTCTGCCCTTTATTTTTTCTCTCCTTCCCTACATACTATATATAGTGTACTCAACACATCTATGAAAGTTTCAGGCGGCATTCATCATTCATTCATCAAAATGTCTTTGAAGTTATGTTAAGGTTGTTAGGTTAGGTTACTTTAAATTATGGTTAGGTTAAGGTTTTTAGGTTAGATTACGGTTATGTTATGGTTAGGTTAGGTTCGATTCATCTAGGTTCGGTTATATAAGATTTTTACATTTTATTACCCAAATCCAGAAAAAATCTAAGGTTGAGAACCCTAACTTTTGGGTAACAAAATGTAAAAATCTTATACAACCGAACCTAACCATAACCTAACAATTTCAAAGACGTTTTGCGAGGTAAATAATGGTGACCGCCAACTGAAACCTTCACAGATATGTTGAGTACACTATGTATAGTATGTAGGGAAGGAGAAAAAAAGAAAGGGCAGGTCTTATTCTGAATTTTTACTGTATGCTTTCCCATGCAGGATGGTAAATAACTGGAACTGATTGCCTGAGTGGGTGGTTTCAGCAGCCTCAATGAATCAGTTTGAGGCCAGACTAGATAAGTTCTGGGCTAACCAAGAATTGAAATATAATCATAAGGCACAGATAATCCACCACACGCTGCTACAAGTTGGTAATGTAGATCTGGATTCACAGGCGTGAGCCTCTTCCAGGTCTTCTGTAAGAAATAACATAATCAACCTAACATAACTTGAAAGATGGGTATTATTTTACATCTTCACCAGAATGCTCCAGAAATTTGAGGGTTATAGTTTAAAGTTACTCAATGCATTTTGAGGTTTTCTTAATTACATTTCCGTCGCAAATTCCTAATTTCTGAGATATTCAACATTTTCTATGAGAACTTCTCTTCGAAAGGTAGTTTAGTTGGATTTGAACAAGGTTCTGTGATTAGTCAATATAGGTTGCGGTTTGGTTAAATTAGGTTACGTTAGGTTATGGTAATCAAGAAGCTATCAAATGTTTTCTATAACTAAAAGTCGATGGTTGGATGAGGTGCAGACGCCATTTTTCTCTCGTAGCAACACGCCATTATGGTGAAGATGTAAAAAAATTACCGAGATACTTTGCCAGGTAAATAATATGGCACATGACGTACGAATAGCAGGTGGCAACGAGGTACGACTGCCGTATCTGTAAGCACTTTGAATCTTTAAAGGCTAGATTATCTCACGTTACAGGACAGGTTATACTCAAGTACTGCTTCAGTTCCCAATCATTCATTAACTATGATAACGTCCATGTTCATTGGTCTGCATGTTCGCGTAGCCTATCTCATCCTTCCCGTTGTTTCTGCTGCTGTACTCAGTCATCCCAGCACAGCCAACACTATCTTCACGCTGGCTCCACATCATGGAACCAACATCACCACATACTTGACTTGCTCACACTAGTGCACTCACCTTTTGCATCGTCCCACATGATGAACAATTTCTAACACAATATAACTGAATGAAAGCAACAACGCCGCCGCCTTATTGGGAATTCGATGTGGCTGTGTTGCTTGTGTATCCACTGTCCACCAAGTTTGTTTACTACACGATTTGGCGCGAAAACACACACTCTACGATCTCTGACGGAGATTATGCAAGTGACAAAGAAAATAAGGTATTAATTTACATCTTCACCACAATACTCTAGAGAATTCAGGATTATATTTTTCCATTACCTGATTGAGGTTTTCTTCAATTACATTTCCGTCGCAAATTCTTAGTTTGTGAGCTATTTAATGTTTTCTGTGAGACCTTATCTTCGAAAAATAAAGTTTTGTTTTGTTTGAACAAGGTTCGGTTATTTGTCAATGTAGGTTAAGGTTTGGTTAATATAGGTTATGTTAGGTTAGGTTAATATAGAAGCTATCAAATGTTCTCTATGACCAAAAGTAGGGTGTTGGACGATGTGCAGTCCGAAGATATTAGTTGCTACTCGTAGAGGCATTATTTTATTAAGTAGCACCAATGATAAAAGTGTGTGTGTCATGCCGGGGGAGGTTTTCTTGTATAGGATTATATTTAATTATTATTGTTATTTGTATGATGTTATGTTGTTTACCAACTCCCCTTGGTCATGCTCTGGGGTTTATAGAAGCTGTTATTACGCCATTGGTGTTTTCTGCCACCTGGTGGTCTAGTGTAGTGATGGGCGTTCCGGCTCTTTTCCGAGAACCGAGTCTTTCGTTCTCGTTCACTCCAAAGAGCCGGCTCTTCCGGCTCCCAAACGGCTCTCAAATATTTTATTTTAGTTCCCCATATTCTGTTTATAGTCTTTATAATTATAGTCTTTATAATTTAGAAAGAATTTCTTAGGATAACTTAGCTAGTTAGCTTTCAAAACCTACTGAATTAAGGAAAGGTGAAAAATCTTTAAAAAAACGTTTGTTCATTTATTTTAATTTAAACCAAATTTATATCAAATCATAGACTAAATCAAATGTACCTGTTATTTAATTAAAAGGTTAAAAAGCCTTAAAAAAAATTACCTTAATTAATACCAATCATAGAAAACATTAATGAATTTATACACAATCCACCTAAACAACTTGTTTCACAGTTTCAGACATGCAGTGTATTCAAACTGAGAGGAATTTCTCTGACTTAATAATAATACCCATAAACATTATTAAAGATAAAGTTAAAATTAAAACATAAGATATAGTTAAAGTTAAATCAAATACAATGCTTCTAAAGTTTTCATTTTTTTTTTTTTTTTCATTATTTATATACCGGTTACGTGTTTTGAGGGTTGAAAACATAAAAAAACATAATTTAGTTGAGAAACAAAGTCTATAAAAATTAGTTATCTACATGTCTGTACAGTGTACACACTTTCACAAACTCGGTCACACACACATACACAGACAGACAGACCGACAGACAAACAAACACACACAAACATAATATCTATTTCCTTTCCTATCTAATATCTATATATCTATCTTAAAGATAGATATATAGATATCTTAAAGATAGATAGATAGATAGATAGATATTAGATAGGAATGGAAATAGATATTATATGTGTGTGTGTGTGTGTGTGTGTGTGTGTGTGTGTGTGTGTGTGTGTGTGTGTGTGTGTGTGTGTGTGTGTGTGTGTGTGTGTGTCTATCTGTCGGTCTGTATGTCTGTGTATGTGTGTGTGACTGAGTTTGTGAAACTGTGTACAGACATATAGATAACTAATGTTTTTAGACTTTTGTTTCTCAACTAAATTATGTTTTTTATGTTTTCAACCCTCAAAACACGTAACCGGTTTATGAATACTAAAAAATACATTTTACTTACAAACTTTTTGGCGTATATTTAGATTAAATTACATGAATAGATAGAACTTTTAAAATCACATCATTTAGTATTAGTGCATTTTTTCTGTACAACTAATATTTACACGACAAAAGACAAGAATTAATGTTTATGGTTGGGTGGGGGTGGGGGTTACGTAATAATGGTTATCTCTCTCTCTCTCTCTCTCTCTCTCTCTCTCTCTCTCTCTCTCTCTCTCTCTCTCTCTCTCTCTCTCTCTCTCTCTCTGATAGATATATATTAAATGAGAAAGAAAATAGATCATGTTTTTTTTTTTTTTGTGTGTGTGTGTGTGTGTGTGTGTGTGTGTGTGTGTGTGTGTGTGTGTGTGTGTATGTGTGTGTGTGTGTGTGTGTCTATCTGTCTGTCTGTTTGTCTGTCTGACAGACAGACAAACAGACAGACAGATAGACAGGCACACACACACACACACACACACACACACACACACACACACACACACACACACACACACACACACACACACACACACACACACACACACACACACACATGATCTATTTTCTTTCTCATTTAATATATATATGTATCAGAGAGAGAGAGAGAGAGAGAGAGAGAGAGAGAGAGAGAGAGAGAGAGAGAGAGAGAGAGAGAGAGAGAGAGAGAGAGAGAGAGAGAGAGAGAGAGAGAGAGAGAGAGAGAGAGAGAGAGAGAGAGAGAGAGAGAGAGAGAGAGAGAGAGAGAGAGAGAGAGAGAGAGAGAGAGAGAGAGAGAGAGAGAGAGAGAGAGAGAGAGAGAGAGAGAGAGAGAGAGAGAGAGAGAGAGAGAGAGAGAGAGAGAGACTTACACAATTTTTCGTTCATGGTCACACACACACACACACACACACACACACACACACACACACACACACACACACACACACACACACACACACATACTATCTATTTTTTTCTTATTTAACATTTCTATGAGAGAGAGAGAGAGAGAGAGAGAGAGAGAGAGAGAGAGAGAGAGAGAGAGAGAGAGAGAGAGAGAGAGAGAGAGAGAGAGAGAGAAGAGAGAGAGCGCGAACAATTGGCGGGTAGTATGTAGTTTGAGGGGTGTGTGGGGTATCCTACCACCCCTCAAATTATCAACGTAGTTAACTTGTCTTTTATCGCGTAAATATTAGTCGTACAGAAAAAATGCACTTATGCTAATTGATGTAATTTTAAAAGTTCTATCAAATCATGTAATTTAATCTAAATTTACGCCAAAAACTTTTTTTTTTTTTTTAATGTTTTCATTATTTATAAACTGTTTAAATGTTCTGATGGTCCAAAAAATATATATATTTATTTTCTTATTTTAATTATTCGCAGATTTTTTGACTTAAACTCCATAGTTTTCGTTTTTACAAAACGAAATGTTAAATACTAGTTTGACAAAAATTATGTTAAATAGTTATTTTCTTACCTTCAAAAGGCCTTTCAGCTGGTGTAGTCTGATTTTGAATAAATTTATCATTGAGTTTCATTTTCAATAGAATGAAAAGAAAGCTTGTTTCATTTAACTTCCCTAATTACTCCTAATAATTTTACGTCAATTTCATAGTTTTCGAGTTATAAGGAAAAAACTTTAACGCTTAGTTTGACAAAAAATGCACCTATAATTATTTAAATAATTTAAAAAGACGTATCAGCTAGTGTAGTTATTATTTTTTTATTTTACTCACAGGTTGTGAAAAAAAAAATGTCCTTCATTATATAAAGAGTAATTTCATTTTTAAATGTTGCAACAGAAAGTTGGATTCCTATCAACTCTTTGTCTATTCGTAGTCATTGTACGTATACCTTATGGTTCTCGAGCTATAATGAGAAAATGAGTTTTGTGTTAAGAAATTAGCTATGGAAAAAAATATGCTTGATTTGTACAATATGTACACTATTTTGAGACGAGTTCTATAATCTAATTTGACCTCTTAATATTATCAGATTGTCTTCATTTACCGATATGTTGTAGGGAATATTATAGTGTACATTCCACATCATTGGCCTGCCATATTCACCATATATTTTCTGAATTATTCATATATATATATATATATATATATATATATATATATATATATATATATATATATGTGTTTTATGTGTTGAGTTACCCCTCTTTGCTAGAGGCCAAAGCACTTGGAAATACAGTTTTCTTTGTTAATTTGAAGGGGTAACTTAACTATTTTACTATATAATTTCTATGAATAGGCTTCATTCTCGTAAGTATTATTATTATTATCATTACTATAATTATTAACAATCGGTAATTTTTGCATTTTTTTAGAAAATTGCAAAAATATGGAAAAACTGGAAAAAAAAAATTAACGGCTCTCAAAAAAATCTCAAACGGCTCTCGAGAAAGATCCGGCTCTTCTCGTTCATCTGAACCGACTCGTTCACAAAGCGCCCATCACTACTGCTGACTAGAGCCCCGACACTCACCCACCTCAATACTTTGTCGTTATGCCGGCTTGTTCGGTCTATGGCTGCACCAGGAGAAGTGAGTATAGAGAAATATCATTTCACCGGTAAGGTGTAGAGATTTTCACGGCCAATCATTGTATGGAATGCTACAAAACTGGGTTAGATCATTAGCACGCCAAAATTTGCGGGAAATCGTAGTGACGAGTTGTCTTCATAATTTTACGCACAATTTATCTTATGTGAGATCTACAAGCAAATAAATCAAATTTAAGTAATGCATAGATCTATATGTATCATCAGAAAGGCAGTGAACATATACTGTTGACTATTAAAAGTCACAAATGTGATAAATCTTGCCGTGTTTGATACAAACTTCTCTGCTACAATATTCACTTTGACAGTTATGACTTACACAAGCAAATAGTAATCAAATTACTGGACTATATAGTTCCTTGTATTTTCATAATCAATATTAACACATTGTAATTTCTCAAGAATTTGCCTAGTCATTGCATCTTGGCAAGTGGTCTTGACATTACATGTAAACGCCTTAACACATTGTAATTTCTCAAAACCTTGAAAAATTCTGCAAAGAGTCTTGGATAAGGATGTCGAGTTATTGGAGGCAATCATAGGCTCTTCTGATTCCAATAAACTTTTTTGGTAAAAGTGCAGAATGAGGCCTTCTGCCCTTTCTTTTTCTCTCCTTCCCTACATACTCTACATAGTGTACTAGTGTAGGAAAAGTTCTTACGATCAGTACTCAGGATAGAACAAGAAATAACGGTTACAAACTAGAATAATGTAGATTTAATAAAGAAATAGGCAGAAATTGGTTTACAAATAGGGTGGTAGATGATTAGAACAGACTAAGTCAGCAGGTAGTTAGTCCACAGACAATAGGGAGTTTTAAGAGAAGACTAGACTTCATGGATGCGGATGAGAGGTGGATGTAGGTAATAAAGGGGTTAGGATTAACAGGAACTCCCTAGTGCAGGCTTCAAGGCCTTTTGTAGCTTTCTTATTTTCTCATGTTCTTACGGTTTCATGGGGAGTAAATCAATATTAACCTCGCAAAACGTCTTTGAAGCTAGGTTATGTTATGTTAGGTTGGTTAAGTTAGGTTAGATTACGGTTATGTTATGATTGGGTTAAGTTAGGTTTGGTTCAGATGTGTTGAGTACACTATGTATAGTATGTAGGGAAGAAGAGAAAAAGGAAAGGGCAGAAGGCCTTATTCTGCACTTTTACCTCTATTTTTTTTAATTGAAACATTAGATTGTCTGACTATTTTGGTTCCCTTTTTGCATGGAGCCCTAAAGTCATTCCAGGGCCTCCACTAACGTCATCTATATATATATATATATATATATATATATATATATATATATATATATATATATATATATATATATATAACACTATATGATATATATATATATATATATATATATATATATATATATATATATATATATATATATATATATATAACACTATATGATATATATATATATATATATATATATATATTATATATATATATATATATATATATATATAATATATATAACACTATGATATATATATATATATATATATATATATATATATATATATATATATATATATACATATAACACTATATGATATATATATATATATATATATATATATATATATATATATATATATATTATATATGTATATATATATATATATATATATATATATATATATATATATACATATATATATATATATATATATATATATATATATATATATATATATATATATATATATATATATATATACATATATATATATATATATATATATATATATATATATATATATATATATATATATATATAACACTATATGATATATATATATATATATATATATATATATATATATATATATATATATATATATATATATAACACTATATGATATATATATATATATATATATATATATATATATATATATATAACTATATATATATATATATATATATATATATATATATATATATATATATATATATAACTATATGATATATATATATATATTATATATATATATATATATATATATATATATATATATATATATATAAC
>JAXIVD010000176.1:232640-234332 GCA_036785275.1 Cancer borealis | reverse complement strand
GTAGTAGTAGTAGTAGTAGTAGTAACTTAATGAAAACTTGTGTTCGTGCCGCATTTCAAAGGTTTCCAAAAAAGTTATCACTGCATTATTTACATTTTTTTCTGAAACTCCCTAAAACACACACACACACACACACACACACACACACACACACACACACACACACACACACACACACACACACACACACACACACACACACACACACACACACACACACACTAATACGAAGGACCGCTGTTTGGCCTCGTTCCTCAGGGTTCAGGACGGGAGAGTTTTCGCCTGAGCCCAAATGAAACTTGAGGCAGCAGGAAACAAAAATCGTGCCGGGAGTTAGGGTCGTGAGTTGAGCCATTCATCTAGAGTTACTTGGGGCGGGGCAGGGCGGGGGGCGGGGTGAGGCGGGGCAGGGTGCGAGGGAGTGAAGGTTCGTAGAGAAAGAATGAGAAGGACGGAGGTATAAGAGAGGGGAGAGTCAAGGAAAGGGAGGGAAAGGTGAGGCAGTTTGGTGCAAAAATTAAAGGTTAAAGAAAAAGCACTTGCCTCATACCTTTCATTTTATTTTCTTTCTTTTTTTTCTTTTTTTTTATATTATTAAGACGCGAAGAAATAGTTATGGCAGGAGTGGGAGTAGTTGAAGAAGGAGGAGGAGGAGGAGGAGGAGGAAGTGTTGGTTGATGGAGAGAAAAAAGAAGGAATCAAAAGCACCACATTTTCAGAGATACTTGTTGGCATTGGCGGGAATAATTCTTGAAGCATCATCATCAGCAGCAGCAGCAGCGGCGGTGATGGTAGTGGTAACAGTGGCGTAAATGAGTCAGTTGGAGTGACTATAGCGGCGCGCGTGGTGGTGGCAGTGGTGGTGATAGCGGCTGAGTGTGGTTGGTGTGGAAGGTAATGGTGGGTGGCGGTGGTGATGGCGGTCAGAGTGCATGAATCCGTTTGAGTGAGTGTAACCAGTTGGCGGTGATGGTGGAGGAGGCAGCGGGGTCGACCTGAGGGTGAGTGGTGGTGGAGGTGGTGGCGATGGGGATGGCGTCATTGAGGATGATTATGGCACTTGAGGAGCGAGGAGAGAGAGAGAGAGAGAGAGAGAGAGAGAGAGAGAGAGAGAGAGAGAGAGAGAGAGAGAGAGAGAGAGAATTACATAGCTTTACCACATCGATCTCAAGGTCCAAATTAGATGGTCTGTACTTAATGTAGAGTAAACACTAATAATACAAAATAAAAATCATAAGTGGACGCAGGTAAACAGCCGGTCATATACAGCCTTATCAGAAACTATGTATTAAGAAATGGTGGTCAAGTTTGTATTAAAGAAAAAATATTTACTTTCACTGCACAACGGAAGGTGAAAGTTTATTTTATCTGATGTTATTTGTAAAAAAAAAAAAAATAATAATGGCAGGGCAGTTTAGTTGTATCTGTCTACATCTTACTTTTATTTCGTTTGTGTGAAAATCATCAATTGAAAACTGTTGATTTGCGCCAACATTCTTAAACCTTGTAAGTGTTCTAAATCAATATCTTTTCCCCTCGTAGACGGTGTTCCTCGAGGTAGAACATTTTTTATTACGCAAGGAAGAGGGATGACTAAAGAGAAAAAGGGGAACGAGTGCGAGTTAAGACGAAGTGAAAACGAAGGAAAGGTTAAGTGAGGTCAATCTACTCCAGAGGGATACTATACTTAGC
>JAXIVD010000176.1:220140-227640 GCA_036785275.1 Cancer borealis | reverse complement strand
AGAGAGAGAGAGAGAGAGAGAGAGAGAGAGGAGAGAGAGAGAGAGAGAGAGAGATAGAGAGAGAGAGAGAGAGAGAGAGAGAGAGAAAAAAAAATAATAATAATAATAATAATAATAATGATAATAAATATGACGAAAATTCTAATTCATCATTAATCCTAAAAAATAACACCAAAAATTAAAACTTGCTTTGCTTACCTTTAGTCCACAATAAAATTTCATACAGGTAGACAAGTCAATTTGAGAGAAAGAAAAAAAGATAAATGAATAATAGGAAACTACCTCGCTCTATATATAAGTAAATAAATGGGAGTGAATTTAGACCAGATAGAGGAAGGAGACAGTCTGGTATAGTGGTAAGAGGTGCGGAAGTAAAATCGCGCGGGAACCTCAACCAGACGAGACTCAAGGGAGGGAACGGAAGGCAGCCACCCAAGCGACCTGAGGCACTGATAAAACCTCCAAGTGGAATAGGAGAGCTAATGGAAATCCTCCGGTGAATCTAGGCGAGTATGTGGTGCGTGCGGAATTCAGAGTGGGCTCCCCGCTTATTTTCCCCGCGAGTGGAGTGTGACTTCTCTATCTGGAGGTCCGTTTAGGGTTTGATAAGAGATTTCTGCCAAAATAAGTGTGCATTGATTCGCTGAGAAGACCGTGAATAAACTCCATCGCTCCCACACTAATAATCTGTCCTCGCATATTCCACGAGAGGAAACCCAATCAGTCCGTAATGCCGCAGGAAACTTATGACGACCCTGCCTCCATGTATGCGTGCGTTCCAGCTTTTTCCCTTTTCGTCAAAGGCTTTGGTGTTCCTGCTGCTGCTGCTGCTGCTACTACTACTACCTCCATCTTCAAGTTTTCCCTTTTCGTAAAGTTAATAATTACACGTTTTTCTTCGTTCCTTTTACTGAATCAAACGTGTAGTCAGTCATTCACAACGGTATATGCAAAACCTTTCTCGGATCAGGACGCGGCAGTAACATCATCGGTCACCGCAGGTCGCCACCACCAATCACCAATGACTCACAGAGAGGCTGTCCTGCACCAAGTTTAGCAATCACGGTGATGGGTGGCCTAGGTGCTGGGGTGCTGGAGTGCTGGGATGCTGGGGTGCTAAGGGGGAAGGAAAGGCTAGGGATGAGATTATAGGAGAGGAAGCAAACTGAGTAACACGCTACTGGGATCACAGAACATGGGGAGAGGATTGGGATGGGGCTGGAAGGGGAAGGTAGCTGATTTGGGGGAGAGGAGGAAGGAGGAGGAAGGTAAGGGAGGAGTGAGGAGGGAGTAGGGTTTGAGTCAAGAGGTGAGGGTGGGTGAGGGTCTGGGAAGGGACAGGGAGAGGAAGGTGGGAGGGACAGTGAGAGGAATGGACGCATCTATTGCTACACGAACCTCTATACCAGTTGTACTTCGATGTTGATTGTTATGATCTGTTTGTGTTTAGTATTGATTTTGTGAAACGAAGCGAAGCGTTATTCTCGATTTTTTGTATTGATTTGTATTGCTTTTTTTTTTTCTTTGTAATCTGGATTTTGCGAGCTTGATGTATTTTCAAACCTTCTTATCAACGGGTTTCAAATAGAAGCAAGGAAAAGAAAAGAAGGACAAGGAGGAGGAGGACAAGATAAGACAAGGATGTTTATTTCGGGATGTGAGGAAAAGAAAGAAGATTAAGATTAAGATGAAAAAAATATATACATATAGCACAAGAAACTAAGGAGATGAAATAGTACAAGTATAGCCGAGTTAATCCTCTGTCATTACACTCCTCTCACAGATTACTTGGATAACACCAGCAAGGGTTCGTAGTCCTACCTGCCCCCTCCCTCCTCCCACCACCCGTTCCCGCCCTGACCTCGATGCCCCCTCTTATACATGCACGTTATTAATTTGATGATTACCTGAGGCGAAAATGTAGTAACAACTCTGCACTAATTATGATTTACTTCGCCATAAACCTTGCGCAAATGTTAAACAAATAAAACGATACTGCATGAGGCAATAACAGGAAGAGAGAGAGAGAGACAGAGAGAGAGAGAGAGAGAGAGAGAGAGAGAGAGAGAGAGAGAGAGAGAGAGAGAGAGAGAGAGAGAGAGAGAGAGAGAAAGAGAGAGAGAGAGAGAGAGAGAGAGAGAGAGAGAGAGAGAGAGAGAGAGAGAGAGAGAGAAAAAAAAAAGAGAGAGAGAGATTGGTTTCCCTACTCGTGTGTAATCCCATTCCTGTAGAGGCTCTCACCGCCCCATCAGTTCATTGTACTTCAATCAGCCTTGACACCCAGTTTGCTCACGTAAATTTATCTTTGGAAAGAGAGACAAGTGCATATACTTGACCTCCTTCTTCTTTTTTTAATTTGTTTTTTGTCAGTATGCTCACGTAAAGTCATGATTGAAAGAACATAATGGGATATTTACTTTTCCTAAACAATTTGGGTGAAAGAGTGACACACAGGACGGTATAGAAGGGGATGTAAATTTCATCCGTTGCGTACCTGTCTTAATTCAAAACCAATGACTTAAATAGACAGACGGAAGAAAGGCGGATTGAAACACTGTACTCCTTCATTACTGGCTTTTACTTCTGTTCATTCCATTCCTATGTGGCCTCTGGAGTGGGTGTGTGGCCTCTTCTCATCCCTTCAAGATCTTACGCAATGCTCTTCCGTGTGTAGAACTATGCCACAACAGTACTTTCCTTAATGGTTTCGATACTGAGAAGGGAGAGCTATGAGGGGTTGACAGTGTGGGGACGGGGCGGGGACGGGGCAGGGACGAGGCAGCAGTGAGTTGTGGAAGAGCAGCTGCTGAGGTACGCAGGGACAAGGAGGAAACTGTCAAGGCAGCAACTTGTACCTGTAGCCAACTTCGCCTGTGGATCAACTTGTGGATGCATGTGGAACGCGTCTGTCCTCCTCCTCCTTTTCCTCCTCTCCTCCTCCTCCTCCTCCTCCTCCTCCTCCTCCTCCTCCTCCTCCTCCTCCTCCTCCTCCTCCTCTTCCTCTTCCTCTTCCTTTATTCATACTGCTCCCAATCCACTTCTTCTTTCTCCTCCTTCTCCTCCTCTTCCTCTTCATCTTCCTCTCCCTCTGCGGTAGTTACCTCAAAAGTTTCCTCGAAAAGTTGACTTACTACCAGCCTCACTACCTTCCTTTATCTCCTGTTATCTACCCCCTCCACACAATCCGCCCACACCCTCTCTTCCTCCTCCTCCTCCTCCTCCTCCTCCTCTTCTTCTTCTTCCTCCTCCTCCTCCTCCTCCTCCTCCTCCTCTTTCTCCCTCTTTTTCGTTCTCCCTCAGGCTAGATTTTTTCCTTCAGTGCTGGTTGGGATGCACACTCTACCATGCAAAGAATTCTGAATGTACTGAATGCAACGATGATCAGGGAGAGTAAATAGAAAAGAAACGAGGGAGGCGTTACTTACTATACCTACTCTACACTCTCTCTCTCTCTCTCTCTCTCTCTCTCTCTCTCTCTCTCTCTCTCTCTCTCTCTCTCTCTCTCTCTCTCTCTCTCTCTCTCTCTCTCTCTCTCTCTCTCTCTCTCTCTCTCTCTCCAAAACGTAAGGACGCAACAAATTAGTTCATATTAGTAAGTTTCCTCCATCATCCCAGCATCCCGCCCACCGCCACCCCGCCCCGTCCCGCCCCGCCTCATCCCACCCCGCCCCGCATGATGAAGAGGTCGACTGGTGTTCTCAAGCTCAATACTGCCGCCATAACCAGTCGAATGAGGTCATTTAGGTGGTCGTTAAGGCCAGCCTGGGAGGATGTTAGTGCATGTATAGCGTCTCGCGTCATTGCAGGTCATTGACGTGCGACTATCAACTGTTTTCGTAGTGTGTGTGTGTGTGTGTGTGTGTGTGTGTGTGTGTGTGTGTGTGTGTGTGTGTGTGTGTGTGTGTGTGTTTTCCTGTTTGTTCCTGTGTGCTTTATTTTGCTTTTGTGTATGTTTTTGTCTTTCCTGTTTTGTATTTTTATTCATCATAATTGGTGGAGTAAAAAATCTACCTTAATGATTTGTATATATATATATATATATATATATATATATATATATATATATATATATATATATATATATATATATATATATATATATATATATATATATTGCTGTGTGTGTGTGCATTGCAAGTTGACCCTTTTCCTTGTTACATACACACACACACACACACACACACACACACACACACACACACACACACACACACACACACACACACACACAGAGGCGGAAGTGGTCGTGATGACTCGACAGGCAGTGTTGGTGGTGGTGATTGTGGTTCTGGCAGCAGTGACACACGTACTGGTGGTGATAGTTGTAGTGGGTGATTCACCATAAAACGTATTATCTTTACCCTAGATCATAATCACCACCACCACCATCACCACCACCCTGCCATCACTATTTCTCACCCATCATCATCATCATCCTCCTTCCCCCGCCCCCCTTGCATCACCCTTGGGCTGTTCCCCTTCCATCTAATAGCCTGTCGGACCCTCGGGTGCCTGCTGATAAGAGATTCACTCCCTTAATGGCACCCTTCGTGGGACGTGTGGGGGAGGGGAGGGAGGAGAGAGAGTAAGAGGAAGGAAAAAGTCAAAGGAAACTTATCACAAAGAAAAATGGCGTTTGGAATTCAGTGTGGAAGGAAACAAAGAAGTGTTGGGAAAGAAAGTGATGAAAAAGGGGAAGTGGGGAAGGAAGTGATTTAAGAGAAGCGAAAGGAATGTGGTGAAAGGACACGATTTTGAAAGTTTGTGGAAAAAGAAAGAGAGAAAAAAAATCACATATAAAACTTTAAAAACTACATTGACATCTATCTATATATACACACACACACACACACACACACACACACACACACACACACACACACACACACACACACACACACACACACACACACACACTCGTGTACTATACTTCCTAACTATAAATAATCCTCCTTTATGAAAGTACCACATTAAAATATACCTGTACACGTTTCTTAATTAGTTGAGTTTTCATAATTTAGCTCAAAAAGTCACCAGCCAAAGCCTCAGTTTCCCAATTAACGGTACGACCACGACCCTCATTATCTCGCACGAGTGGACGCCGCAGGTGGAGGGAGGCAGGTGTGCACTTCTCATTAACTTGTGATTCCACCACTCACGTCGAGAAGACCAAATGACTGATTTCAGAGAGAGAGAGAGAGAGAGAGAGAGAGAGAGAGAGAGAGAGAGAGAGAGAGAGAGAGAGAGAGAGAGAGAGAGAGAGAGAGAGAATGAGAATGAACGAGTGAGGGAGGGGAAGAGTGGGTGATAGTGTGTGTGTGTGTGTGTGTGTGTTTAGCCCGGTGTAGAGAAGAACAGAGCCGGAAAAGTTCCCGAGTTTTTTGGCGTTTTTCGCTTAAACCAGTTAGCCAGGACTGTAAGAGTAATGCCCCAAGTGGGTGAAGGTACCGTGCATGCAATAGTGGGACAGTGAGGTGGAAAGTCCTTGTAAACTTTGACTAAAATGCTTTGAAAGATTGTGTATCACCTAGCCTCACCTCCTCTCGGAGTCAGATCCAGAGCTCGCGCATGCGTAGAAGAGTCATGACGTCAAGGTATTTAGGCTTAACAACGACGCTATCTCTACAAGCAACGAAGGTGTCACATCGATGAAGCTCAGTGTGGCAAGACAAGGGAACGAACGAAGAAAACTGCAGCGGAACCAACTCAGACAAATTACAAAAGAAGAGTTAATTGGCAGCATATTAACCAGTGATCAAGGGATGATGTCAATTGTTGAAATTACTGAGCAGCTCGCGTCAGTAATGAGAGAAAGGAATGAGGTCAAGAGTGTGTTGTTATTCTCTTGTAGCAGTGTAAGAAAAGAGTGGCAGAGGCTTTGAGAGGCGGAGAAGGAATGGCCTGAAAATGTTAGGTGGCGTGATGCACCTTGACACACGGAAGCGTAAACATAGAAATAACTTAATGATCAATAAACGAAGCACTCTGTTCCTTCTGAATTATCCACAGCAGGAATCAGCAATTAGTGTAAGTAAGATAGCAATTATATCTTGGTCTATTGATAGTGTATATACAATTGTTGTTAGGCCTTAATTCAATATGTTTGTCTGAAGTGAAAACACCTTTGCCAATAGCTTTCACTAAATATGTGTGTTGTAAAGTTTAAGTGGTAGGTTCAATATTATTCACATTAATTTTTTGTAGCAGTTGTGATTGATGAAATATCTATATCAGTGTGTGTGTGTCTGTGTGTGTGTGTGTGTGTGTGTGTGTGTGTGTGTGTGTGTGTGTGTGTGTGTGCGTGTGTGTGCGTGTGTGTGTGTGTGTGTGTGTGTGTCGGAGGGGAGGAGTGAGTTTGGTAGGGTGAAAATGATTGATGAAAGCCAAAATAAATATATTGAGTACATATTTTACCGAGGTTAACACGTAAATTATATGCAAATACTTATCTTTTAAATTTAATGTGGTCACACACAGAGAGAGAGAGAGAGAGAGAGAGAGAGAGAGAGAGAGAGAGAGAGAGAGAGAGAGAGAGAGAGAGAGAGAGAGAGAGAGAGACATACAGACATACAGTTAAACAGATGGATAAACAGACAAAATTGACACACCATCACGGTATCCTAAAATTAGACAAGACACACACGCTATATAACACACTTCTAGATAAATAATGAGACGAATATTGAGATGGATGGAGACAACAGACCCAACCCACAACACATCATTCAGACCATCAAGAAAACATGACCTTATACATTTTTCCTGCCCAACAGGTGAGGTCATGACCCTAGAGGAGGAGGAAGAGAACCAGAGTACCTAAAGGTGATTATCAAGACTGAAGGAATAATTAAATCCACCTTCACTACTACCTCCACAAACATCATTAATTGTTGATGATGACGCCGAGGAGACTTTTTAGGTGAGTTCTTGTTAACTCGTATAAAAAGAAAACGGAATAGAGGAAGGGAAAGAAAACGTGTGATAGGAGAAGACATATATCGAGAGGGTGATAAGGAGCTTACGAAACTGAAAAACACGTAGGGTATATTATGTAGAACGAGGCATTAGCGTGCTAGTTAGTAATCAGAGAAGAGAGGGGGATGAATATCAGATGCAAAGTAACAGGAAGAAAGGTTTAGATTATTAGATTACCTTCAGACGACGAACATGTTTCAAGTCTTTTTAAAAACTGAAGAAGAAAAAAAAACGTTGATAGTGTAACAGGAAAGAACGTGACACGAAAATAAGATAGAAGAAAAGAGAAAACTAACGCTTGAGAATAGAATACAGAATAAATGGAACAATTGATAACGAATAATAATGAGGAGAATATAAAAGAAACTAAATAAAAGTAAATAATGGAAGGAGGACAAGGGGAATGTCAAGATGGAAAGAGGGAATAGTGAAAGTAATAATTAGGGAAACAAATAATAATGTGATGAATAGTGTGAGAGGATACGAAGAGAGGGAGGGAAGAAAAAGAGGAAGCAGATGGTCATG
>JAXIVD010000176.1:190140-207640 GCA_036785275.1 Cancer borealis | reverse complement strand
GGAGGGGGCCAGAAAAGAAGGATAGAAAAAACAGGTTCCCATTTCAAGTGGACGAAATTATAGGACAAAGGCAGCCAACAAAGGTTATACTGAAGCCTCCATTAGTTAAGGGAAGAAAAGTCAATTTGGAACCAACACAGAAGGTTAAAGAGTGGATCAAGAGGGGATAAACAGAACTCAAGGGGAATAAATATGAGCTCTGGGAACTACTTTCTCTCCCCTCTCTACTACCTCCATTGTCTTGTTTACACTCCAACGTGCCAATGAAAAGAGAGAGAGAGAGAGAGAGAGAGAGGAGAGAGAGAGAGAGAGAGAGAGAGAGAGAGAGAGAGAGAGAGAGAGAGAGAGAGAGAGAGAGAGAGAGAGAGAGAGAGAGAGAGAGAGAGAGAGAGAGAGAGAGAGAGAGAGAGAGAGAGAGAGAGAGAGAGAGAGAGAGAGAGAGAGAGAGAGAGAGAGAGAGAGAGAGAGAGAGAGAGAGAGAGAGAGAGAGAGAGAGAGAGAGAGAGAGAGAGAGAGAGAGAGAGAGAGAGAGAGAGAGAGAGGAGAGAGAGAGAGAGAGAGAGAGAGAGAGAGAGAGAGAGAGAGAGAGAGAGTTTACACTCACTAACGTTTGCCTTATGCATTCATTATCATAGACGTTTACCATCTCTCCTCTTTTTCAACCACTTTCTCTTCCATTTACTAAAAATATTTAATGTGAATTACTTATTCAATCATATATACATTCTCAGGAAATTCTCCTTAACGAAAACCATTACAAGCAACTCATCCATTAGCTTCGTGAACATATTATTATGATTATGCTTTCCAACATTAAATATTTGGACTAAACAGATGTTTCTCCACAGGTTTATGAGTGCAAGCAAGTTCTTCACAAGGGTAACACAAGTAATGCAGCAGAGTATGATCATTGAGCTTGTGAAACTTGTGTAACTTGTCACCACTACATGTACCAAGCCATGGGACAACCCACACTCAGGGCTCTTGATGTTCGGTCAGCCAGCATAAGGAACAACAACCAAGTCTTATATTTCTTAATAGGCGCGTTTTCGTGAGCGAAATTACCAACCTAGCTCGACTTATTTTGCTTCGGTTTGACAAAAGCCATTTTCGCAAGCGCCGGAGAGGCAACCCTAAGCAACCATAGGTTGACTTTTAACCAACCTAAGTCAACCCAGCTATATATATATATATATATATATATATATATATATATATATATATAGATATAGATATAGATATAGATATATAGATATAGATACATATATATATATATATATGTATATATATACATATACACACAGACACACCGTCCTCTTCCTACTTAGCCCTGAGGCAACTGAAATTATAATACTATACACTTTAATTAAGCTCTGCAAATGCTTTTCTTTCAGCATCTTGCTAACAAAACTTTTCCATGTTTATGGAAAACAACTCAAAGGGGAAGACAAACCCATGTAACAAATCTCTCAGACCTTTATTCAAACACACTGCAGACTACCTGTGCATTCCCCAATATAGCCATGCAGATGTAACCAATTGTTACTCTTTCATCAACCTTTCTTTAGTTCTTATGCACTTTGAAACAATTTTATTTGAGGATAAATCTTATGTGCCAAATAGCTGTACCACTGTATTTTCAAATATGATTATATTCTCAACAGTTTAGTAATCTTAAGCACAGGTTTACTGAACGATACATAAACAAAACTATATTCTATAAGAGAAAAATAAACTAAGCTTGTAAGTAAAATCAAGTCATAGAACATGAAATGTATGTGGCTAAGCAGTGTCCATTTCCTCCTCAGACACCAGCTTGACTGTCTCGGACACAATCTCGATGGGCCGCACAACAGTGTTCAGCACTTCAGTCACCCCACGCTTGTACTCGTACTTGCCAACTCTGCAAACAAAACAAACACAACAAAACTGATCAGCTGCAACCAATGGTACATAGGGAGCACTGGAGTGTCCTGAAATGATGTATATGTACTTTGATGACTGTATGAGTATCTAATATGCAGATAGTCTCTATACCAGGCTGTTATCCCGCTAAAGGAGAGTGACATGACAAGGCACACATACGCACATATACAATATACACACCACTCACTTAGTCCCTAGATCCCTATAGAAGTGAAGTACACTCCGACCAAACACTGCGTCTCCAGTCAGGCCAAAGGTTTCCTCAAACCTTTTCAAACTGTGTGTGTGTGTGTTATATATATATATATATATATATATATATATATATATATATATATATATATATATATATATATATATAGATAGATAGATAGATAGATAGATAGATAGATAGATAGACAGACTATGTGAGAGACTGTGGTGAGTCTTGACTGTGGTTTGTAAACATCCTATTGGAGACATCCTGTGGGTTAAGTAGTAAGGAGAGAGAGAGAGAGAGAGAGAGAGAGAGAGAGAGAGAGAGAGAGAGAGAGAGAGAGAGAGAGAGAGAGAGAGAGAGAGAGAGAGAGAGAGAGACCCACCCACTCACTCTCTCTCTCTTCTCTCTCTTCTCTCTCTCTCTCAACCCATAGACCCACAGGATGTTTACAAACCACAGTCAAGACTCACCACAGAGTCTCACATAATCAATCAATATATATATATATATATATATATATATATATATATATATATATATATATATATATATATATATATATATATATATATATATATATATATATGTACCGAGTACAACGGGCCAACTATCATTACGGTGATTCCTTTGCGGAATCACCGGTAAATCCTCGTATTCTCGACGCTCGTTAAGATACCTTGTTATGGTTAGAGTAGGTACTACTAGCGAAAGAGGATGATGGGAAAAACGCATGACGTCACTGGAACTGAGGATATATATACCGGTCTGGGCGGGAGGTCAGTCACTAGTGTTCCGTGACCCCGCTCCAGACAGGTAAGCCTTCAGTGTTCCTAAAAGCCTTGCCACACTTGAAAAAAAACATTGTTATTAATATCTAACAGTAAATTGTCCTCCCGGATACAGCTGCCGAGAGGACCAGCAAAAGACTGTCTTTCGGTTGGTGTTTGACGAAGGCTGCATGTGGAGTTGCCTCTCAAACAAGGACGACGGCCAGAAGGACCCAGTGACTCTCAAACAATATTTGTGGCGTGAGTGTATTTTGATCGTTTTCCATCAGTTCCCTCACGTATAGTTAGGTAGGATAGAATAGGAATTTTTGTGTTAAGGTATATGTTTATGTTTGTGTCGCTAAGGGTGGATAAGCATTTGTAAGAGCACCACCACGGATATAGCGAGTACTTTATTTGTTTTATTCATCATTAAAGTTGTCCATTATTTTTATATTCGTTTTCTGTTCGTAAACCAACGTCTGAGACTCGGTACAGTGGTTGCAGCGGTGTAGATGCAAATTACGCATCAGCCCACGTTGTCCGGAGGACGCTACAGTGTGCTAGTTAAATAGGTAATTAGCCCCCCTTCCAGTTAATTTTTTATTCCCTTACAGAGTAGTGATTAGTGATTGGTGATTAGAATAGTTACGTAGAGTTAATAGTGATGCATTGTTTTCTTTTTTTTAAGTGTTAGTGATAGTGTTAGTGGACTAATACGCTCAGTCTCCTCTGCGGGCACCTGTCCCCAGATTGTTAAGCGAGTCGCGGTCTTCGGATCGCCGGGCGTCCTTCACCCCTCCAATTAAATTTTAATTATGAATTCTCAGATAGACTTGTTAGGCGACTCGTGGTTTCCCCAGGAGGAAATAACAGAAGTGGGTGAACAAGCGCTTGGTGGAGCAATAAAACCAGAGTGTTCAGAAGTCGGTCATCACGATCAGAGGAAGATGGAGTCCTTTATTATTCTAAACAGAAAAGAAATAACACCTTGCTCGATTCGTTGGTGGTGCCCACGGTAATGAAATGGAAAGCCCATGCTATGTTTTTTTTAAATTGAAACGTCGGATGAGTGTGACGCGGGAGTTAAGAATATTTGTGTTAGGGATATTAACTTATACGTGAGGGCGACTATGGTGGTGCCAAATACACACTCCTCCACTTCGAGGGTGGACGAGGCAGTTACTACTACAACCATCATTACAACCACCACCTCACTGTCAACGGCGACACAATCCACCGTGCCGCGGACAAGTTAACACTAGTTGTGGGTGATGGAGGTTCTATAGTCGACATGAGCGAGATCGTGTTTCCTTCCGAGGATGAGGATGACACGGAGGATACCACGCAGAGCCCGAAGGCCTGTGAGGAATTCCTAGAGGAGTGTTGAGAGGGAGAGATGGTAGTAAGTAGACCCCTGGGTGGTTAAAGGAAAGGTTACTGCCTATAAAAACTCTTTTGCAGCGGCGAGGAGATGCCGAACTGGTAAACTGGTCCCGCAGCTGAAGCAGAGATCACCGCAGTCCTGGGGGCTCTGTAGTGCCCAGGTAAAGGACTGGAAGTTCACCCCCCATGGATGAAGGCTTTGGTGAGACCCCGTCGAGGATCACCACCCTGCTCAGTTTGCCAGGACTGGTTGGGAGTTGGGTTCACCTATTCCGACCAGGAGGTCGAGTCACGTCTGACTCGGAAGTCTTGCATAGAGACAAGAAGAAAGAAGAAGAAGAAGAAGACCGGTCCCGACTTATGTTGATAATATATATAAACTCATGTTCTTACGAGTGTGAGAATACGAGGATTTATTTTTTTAAAGAGGAAAGCCGTGTACCGAGTACAACGGGCCAACTATTATTACGGTGATTCCTTTGCGGAATCACCGGTAAATCCTCGTATTCTCGACGCTCGTTAAGATACCTTGTTATGGTTAGAGTAGGTACTACTAGCGAAAGAGGATGATGGGAAAAACGCGTGACGTCACTGGAACTGAGGATATATATACCGGTCTGGGCGGGAGGTCAGTCACTAGTGTTCCGTGACCCCGCTCCAGACAGGTAAGCCTTCAGTGTTCCTAAAAGCCTTGCCACACTTGAAAAAAAACATTGTTATTAATATCTAACAGTAAATTGTCCTCCCGGATACAGCTGCCGAGAGGACCAGCAAAAGACTGTCTTTCGGTTGGTGTTTGACGAAGGCTGCATGTGGAGTTGCCTCTCAAACAAGGACGACGGCCAGAAGGACCCAGTGACTCTCAAACAATATTTGTGGCGTGAGTGTATTTTGGTCGTTTTCCATCAGTTCCCTCACGTATAGTTAGGTAGGATAGAATAGGAATTTTTGTGTTAAGGTATATGTTTATGTTTGTGTCGCTAAGGGTGGATAAGCATTTGTAAGAGCACCACCACGGATATAGCGAGTACTTTATTTATTTTATTCATCATTAAAGTCTAATCATTATTTTACCATTCTTGTTTTCTCTTCTTAACGGACCCTCGGTACATATATATTGACTGATTGATTGACTCTGTGGTTTGTAAACATCCTGTGGGTCTATAGGTTGAGAGTGAGTGAGTGTGCGTGTTTGTGTGTGTGTGTTAGTTTACCCCTACTACTTAATTTTATGTTATGCTCTCTCCCTCCCTGCACCTGATATAATCCAAATAAGACTAGATGCACGAGGACCTCCTTCAAGGGTCATCATTATGCATGCCTTCCCCACTGCTCTTCATTCATGCATAATCATGCTCCACAGACATTCCTCTCTCATTCTTTTCACACCGTCCATCTATCCTGCTTGTGGCCTTTCTTTCAACTTCACACTTCTCACATCAGATGCTACTATTCTCTTCATCAACCGGTTTTCCTCCATTCTGTGTGTCAAAACCACCTCAACACACTCCTGTCCTCCTCTCACAGCCAGCCTGGTATATAGATTAATAGAAAGATGTTTTCATTTATCTTATCCACTAGTTGTGAGTACTTGTTCTGGATTCTCGTCAAAATTCATCAGATTTCTATAATTGTTCAATTAAAGGTGATTACATAATCCCAAAAACTAGGTAACTATAGACCATATACTGGTAACTCATTTTACACAAGTTTAAAATACACGTTATTGGTTTGAAACTATGTCAAAAAGCCAGTGTTTTTGCTTTAATTATGCACTTTCTTTAGAATTACTCAATGCTATCCAAATAAAAAAATAATTTCTTATTCATTATTATACATCTTATTCTTATTAGTGCAGTGCTAATTCAGTCTTAAGTCATCAAAATTTATTGTGTCATGAACAAAGAAAAATAGAGGTATATGGTTTATAGCTAATCAGTTCGTGGGGATTATCTAATCACTTTTTTAAAACAAAATTCACTTTCCCTGTTTATATGTATGTCTATATGTAACAATAGACCTAAAGATATAATAAATATTTTCACAAAGAAACCAAAAACAGAAACCTGACTGTCCCTCACCTCTGTCCCTTGACATTGGCCACATCATAAGGGCGCTGCATGGTGGCACCATCTTTGGTGATGACACACAGGTCAATGTTGGAGCCGGACCCCAAGTCATTGAACACACCACCTGCAATGGCATCCCGCACCAGCTGCTTGGCTACATCCAGCTGAAAATTAAATAAAACTCAATCATTTTAAGGTATCACAATGGAATATTTTAAGTAGTTACTACTGTCACCTCATTAATGTACAACAACCCACTCTTCCATTGAACTTTCTCATATTCCTTACACCACCCAAACTTACCACCTACTGCCACCTATGAATCCATCCTTTCTTGCATACATTTTACTAATCTACACACCACTTCCTCACCTAATGACATCTCTAACATCATTCCAAGACACTTACGTCAAATCAATCAAATTCATCCACACATACCTATAAATAAGAGAAGACAAATTTAAGGCAAACCAAGCAGCAAAACTGTCTACAATAGCTGGATAGCGTCTTCCACTACTGATCCTGGAGTGGTGTCATGGAACCATCCCCCAGTGGCTAAGCCTTGGAGGCCAAAGCACCACAACAAACCCTTGCCCCTTCACGGGACACAAACACCTGGGAATAGCTACGGTCTCTCAGGCAAGTACCACACCTTTCACACAACACATACAAATACGTTTTTTCAACTTTCCAGCAGTCATTTCTCTCCTCCTAGGCAGAGACATTGAGACAAATAAGTTCACACGTCAACAACACAACCTACACTCCATGAAGGTCCTGTGGGAATACCTGGTCCAGGCCAAGGGTGTGCAACCAGGCAGCCTCAGGAACAACTACTCACCTCCATGTTTGGTTTCCACCGGGATTCAAACACTGACATAGCTGCCAGGGATCCTGAGCCCATGGTGGTGTAGGGCAGGCGGTCAGTGGAGCCATGGGGGTGAATGGAATAGATGTGGGAGCCAAATTTGTCTACACCACCGAGCACCAAGGCAGCACCAACATAGCCCTGTATGGAAGACACTGTGTAACCATCACCAACTTCCTCATCCTCCTCGTCATCACCTTTACATGTTGTATAACTAAAATGGTGGTGTAACTCCAATCCCCACACTACTGTATGTACAAGTTGCTGCAATGAACTAGCTCAAGGTCATCATGTTTACCATTATTATTACTTGCGCTTTTAACATTTACCAATCCAAGTTACACTAAATAAGTTTCCCTGCCAAGAAGCTCTAAACCAGCGTGGCAGAGTTGTTGAGGTAGTTCTAGGAGAGAAAATGGAGGAAGTGAGAGTTTAAGTATTTGGGAACAGTGCTATGCAAACATGGAGAGATGGAAGGAGAAATAAAGAGAGGGCTGTGAAAGGTAGTGTCATAATGTCACTTGCAAGGGCTATGACAAGAAGGAATGTATCCATGAAGTGGAGTGAGGGTTACACAACAGTATTCTTCTACCAACATTGACATATGAATCAGGGACTTGGACATGGAATAGGACACAGCAGTCAAGAATGTGTTGTATAAATGGTTATCTGAGAGGAGCATGTAGCGTGACAAGATGGGAGAGTGCAAGCAATGAAAGGTGTGGCATGGGACCTTGTGTACATGGAGTGAAGTGTGGTGTAGTGGAATGGGTGAAAAGAAATACTTTGAGGAACAATAGTGAAGAGTTTGTGAAGAAAGAGTATTGTAAGTCCTAAGAGGAAGGCCAGTTGTAAGATGGAAGGATAGGGTGAAGAAGTACATGCATGAAAGAGTTGCTGATTGAGATGGAGGAATTGAACTAGAAAGGAGGGAGAATTTGGATAGGGAAAGATGGAGGCTTTTCTGTGTGTGTGTGTGTGTGTGTGTGTGTGTGTGTGTGTGTGTGTGTGTGTGTGTGTGTGTGTGTATTTGTGTGTGTGTGTGTGTGTGTGTGTGTGTGTGTGTGTGTGTGTGTGTGTGTGTGTGTGTGTGTGTGTGTGTGTGTTTACCTAGTTGTATTTATCTAGTTGTATTCTACGGGAGGGGAGCTACGCTCGTATTGTTCCGTCTCTGTATCTCATCTTATCCAATTTGGTCTTAAAATCGTGTATCGTCTCTGCACACACGACTTCTTCGTCCAGCCCATTCCATACATCCACCACTCTATATGGGAAGCTGTTCCTCTTTACATCTCTTCTGTAGTTATCCTTTCTAAGTTTCTTACCGTGTCCTCTTGACTCTCTCGTATACCAATCTAATAGATCATCCCGATCTAAAACTTCCATATTTTTCATGATTCTATAGATGGCCAACAGGTCTCCTCTCTCTCTTCTTTGCTCCAGCGTTGGTAACCTCAGCCTTTCCAATCTTTCTTCGTATGATAGGTCTGACAGGGTCGGCGCCAATTTGGTTGCTGCTCTCTGAATCCTCTACAGTTTTTTTTATGTTCTTCATGCTAGGTGACCACAATACCGCTGCATATTCTAGTCTGGGTCTTATTAGTGAGACCAATATTATTCTAACCATATCCTTATCCAAGTATGTAAATGCAACCCTGATATATCTCAGCAAGTTGTAGGTTTCACCCATAATTTTGTTGATCTGCTTGTCAGGAGACATGTCCTTTGTAATGAGTACTCCCAAATCCTTTTCCCACTCCACTTTCTTTACTTCCTCTCCAAGTTTATATTGTCCATGTATTCTGTTTTTACTTCTGCCGAATTCCATTATACTACACTTCTTAATGTTAAAATCCATCTCCCATTTATTACTCCAGTTCCAGAGCTTATTGAGATCTTGTTGGAGCTCTCCACAGTCATTTTCCACAGTCACTTTCCTCAATAGTTTCACGTCGTTTGCAAAGAAACTTGTATAACCGTCAACCCCCTCACCCATATCATTGACATATATGGCAAACATAATTGGAGCAAGTACCGAGCCCTATGGAACTCCGCTAATAACTTCTTTCCAGGAGGAACTTTTGTCTCTGATTGTCACCCTCATTGATCTATCCAAAAAGTCTTTCATCCAGTCCAGCAGTTTCCCCTGGATCACTCCTATAGTTTCCAATTTTCTTATCAGCTTTTTGTGTGGCACTTTATCAAAGGCTTTTTTTTTTTCTTTTAACTTAAAGTATTACATGGGGCATTTTTGTGAGCTAAAGGTGTCATCCTTAGATGTCACTTATCTTAAAGCCCAATCCAAGAATGGCTGCCGTATAAGGCACCGACAACCGCTGTTTAACAGCGGCCCGAACAGTGATAAGGGACACTGACGAATATTTTTAATTATGGAAGATTTGTTTTCTCCCCCCTGAAAGCGGGTCACAAACCCCGTCTGAGATCAGGTACCTCATTACTGTTTGGTGAACAGGGACCACACACTTATAAGAGACTTGATCCATATGTCTCCTACCCGGCGCGGGGATCGAGCCCGCGACCTCTCGCTTGTAAGGCGAGCGTCCTAACCACTAGACCACCGGGTGTGTTTTTTTGAGGTCTAGAAAGACACAGTCAACCCATCCATCTCTTTCCTGAATTATGTCTATTATTCTAGAATAAAAGCATATAAGATTCGTGGTACACGATCTTCCTTGTCAAAATCTCAAATTGTCTTGGGTTTAATGCATTGATCTCCTCTAGGTGTTTTGTCCATCTATCTTTAATCATTTTCTCACAGATTTTTGCAATGGTGCTTGTTAGGGATACTGGTCTATAATTAGTTGGGTCTTCTTTTTTTCCTCCTTTGTATATAGGTATAACATTCGCCTTTTTCCAATCCTCTGGTATTTTTCCTTCCTTGAGCGAACATTGTATCATTCCGTGTATCTTGTCAACAAGTTCCTCCCAGCATTCCTTCAGAATCCGATTTGCAACTCCGTCCGGTCCGTGTGATTTCCTCATATCAAGGTTTTTTAAATGTTCCATTACTTCATTACGTGAAACTTCAATCTCTCTCAATGGCGGTGAATTTGGTATCTGTTCCTCCTCTCCATTCCAGTATTTTCTCTGGTGAAAATTTCCTGGAAGTGCTCATTCATAATCTCTGTCATTTCAAGGTCTTCGGTGTATTCCACATCATTTCGGCACAACTTTTCTATTGTATGTTTGCTTTTCAACTTTCTGTTTACATATCTGTAGAAAAGTTTTGGTTGGTCTTTGCATTTATCAATTATATTTTTCTCATAGTTTTTCTTCTCTTCCCTGCATATATTTACATACGAGTTCCTTTCTGCAATGTATTTCTGCCATTTTCTTGGGTGTTTCGCCCTCCTCCACCGGTTCCAAGCTTTATCTCTCTTTTCCTTAGCTACTTCACATTTTTTATTAAACCATTCTTTTACATACTTCACCTTATGTCTTAGTTTTGGTACATATTTGTCCACTCCTCTATTATACTTGTCTATCAGCATCTTCCACAGTTGTTTCTTCCCTAAAGAACTCATCCCAGTTAGTCTCTCGGAAAAATTCTCCGAGTCCCACAAAATCGGTTTTGCTGTACATTAACCTTCCTTCTCTGTACTCTTCATTCCTTTCCGTGTCTATGCTCTCTACCAATTCTATTTCCAAAAGTATGTGATCACTTTTGTTGATTGGTGGCTTATATTTGATTTCGCTTATTATATCTGGTTCTTTTGTGAATACTAAGTCTAATCTTGACGGCTGCTCATCGCTCCGAAATCTGGTCTCTTGTTGTATCCATTGTGTCATAGCATGTTCCATAGTCATATCCAACAAAGCACTTCCCCACGAGCTCTCTCCTCCCTCCGTTGACCAATCTTCCCAGCGCACTTCTTTACAGTTAAAATCACCCATTAGTACTATTTTAGCACTCCTATCTAGTATCTTACTTAAGGCGCTTTTGTGTGTGTGTGCGTGTGTGTCACACCTGATAACGGAACAGCATCTGCTTCAGCATGGTGTTGGCAGCTACGACTGGCACTTGGCGGCCTGTGTTGAGGCGGTGGAGTTCCAGCTGACTGGCCATCATCTGTGTGGTCAACTCCAGGTCAGCTGCAGTACCTGACCATCCAAGAGAAACATTCAGCTCAATATATAGTGTGTCTTTATTCTATTCATCCCTTCACCTCTGACAGACAAGCCAAACCTTCCATATTCACTTTCATTGCTTTCACCCTCTATTCTATTCACGTCACAACCACCTCCAGGATATACTGTATACCTCAACGGATAACACTACACCTCAATCATAAAAAATCATACCCAAAACCAGGAGTCATCTCATAGACCAGGTACAAAAATAGGAGTCTTAAAACCTACTGACCCAGCCAACACAACACCACAAGTACAGCATGTAAACAAATCAGTCATCAACATTGGTTAAACAATGGATGATTGCCTACACGCTATAGTTACCTTATTATATGCCTTACTGATAACATACTGATAATTTGAACGATTTACAGGCAATTCATTGTAATGTTATATCACCACCTCGGTTGTTTGGTGCTTACCGGCAACCAGCAGCAAAAAACAAAATTAATAGATCAATAAAAAAACAGTAGCAGCACTATAATTAATTCTATGGCACTGTGTAAGCTCCGCTACAGTGTAAATCTGCAACAAGAAATGCAAAAAGAAAGGTAGATAGGACTAAATTTATCCGTTACCCGGGCTGGATTAAGGTTAGTTGCCCTTTAATCCATGAATACTGAATAATTTTGATTAAGTATTAAGCTTAACTTCACTACATACAGATGGTTTGGTAGTTTGGGGTCGTCTTATATCACCAACATGAGCTAAAACCATGAAACTCAGACTCAAATTTGAGATATACATTAGCTAATCTCCATTGACTGGTTTCAATATCTTACTCATATATGTCAGTTTTGCCACCCTTATGTTAACAGGTAGTGCTTTCTTTACCTCATATAGAAACAACATTTTAAATAATGATGTAATGAAAGCTGTACAACTCCAAAACCTATTCACAAGAGTACAAACCTGCCCCACAGCAGTACATGTTTGGCTGCAAGTAGTGAATTTTGCTGCAGTTCTTGTCAGCCACAATGTCCCCTTCAGTGGCTCGTGTGTCTGCCCCGAGGACAACGCCATCCTTAAACACAATCCCGGCAATGGTGGTGCCTGTCTTGCGGCATTTTGGGACCTGAAATCCCCGGGCTACCAAAGCTTCATTCCTGAAATTAATACAATAATCAATATTCTATCAAGCACAAAATAGTAGAAATTCAAAAAAAAAGAAAATCTTTGTGATGGAATCTTTCAAACATTAGCCAATGACAACGTATGCAGACATCAGCCAATCATGCTTTAGTATTTCGTATCTCCCTTCCTCCTTTCCCACAACATGGAGATTTTAATTCAGTAGCCATGGTGGTCTTATGTACGAAGTGTGCGTTTAACCCTTGGCATGTAATCAAACAGTTATAAGAGAAAGAAAAAGCATCGATAAACTTTTTAAGGCAACACAGCATTTTGCCTTATGTAGTCCAGTGCCCTAAGTGTAAGAAACACACATATATATCAGGACAAGGTCACCAGCATGTGTAATTTCCACAACTTCCTATGGTTGACGAGGAAGAATTAACTGACTGCTCCGAGTAAGGTAGACACGCTTAGTTTGGTTACATTTCTCAGTACGGAAGGCCCCAAGAATTATTGAAATTCAGCTTAGATTATGTTAGCTTTGTTTTAGGTTAGGTAAGATTAGACATTGTAAAAAGTTTGATTTAATTTTCAGAAAATTATAAATGGGCAGTGTGGAAGGGGTTTCAATGATTGGGTTAGGTTAGCTTAGAACAGGTTAGATTGAATTTCTTTTTTATTGAAAACTGACACACAGGAGTGTTGGTGAAGGCAAAAAATTGTTTTGAAAGAAAATTTGTTTTTCTGGGTTATTTTTATGCACATCAATTCATTTTTTACCACATTTATACTACAAATATCATGTTCTGATGTTCCTTCACCCAAAAATATTCATTTCCCACATGTCCCCCAAGGTATGGTGGGGGTGAGGAAAACTCTGCTTTACCAGCCAATGATATATACACAACCATCGTGCGCATAATGAGAAAAGTCTATACATACGGCTGTCATGCAAATAGCTATTCCATATAGTCAAAGATATAAACACAACCGTCATGTGCATTATTCAATGAAAAGTCTATTTACGCGATCATCTTGCAACTAGGTATTCTATATAGCAGAAATATATACATGTGTAAACATTGTACCCGACACATCGTGGAACAAACTATCAAAGCACTGAAAGGAATTCCTGAATCTATATTGAGAACAGACATCACCTGAGTGTTTGTTTCACTCTATATACATGTGTACTTGTATACATAAGTAAGTAAAGATGTCACTTTCTTTACCGTCATGCAAACAATCACTTCATACTGTAGTAACGTTAGGGCAGAGAAATGATTAGGCCTAGTGTTGATTATTTTTTTTAAATTTCATGGGCCTATATGAAAATTAACTTTCTCCAGTTCACATCATAATGCACAATGTATTCCAAATTAAAAATAAAAAAATTAAACCAACCTTTACAATATATGAGGCGAGATCGACCTCTGTGTAGAATCTATAATCTAGTTTCAAATGGAAAAATATATTTACAATGATGGAACTCAATGGTCCATAATCCATTCTATCACAGGAACCAATAGTGTCACCTATGTTTACGATCTATGCTATTATATTATATGTTTAATACAATTCAATATAACTCAAATCCTGTCATTTGCTAGATTGAAGCCAGTACTCTTATAGGGACTTATAGGGACAAATTCCTGGAAGAGGCCCTAACGGGCCTGTGGCTCCAGTACAGCAGCCTCATTACGACACTGCCGTATATATTTTTTATTTATGGGAGATTTGTTTTCTCCCCCCTGAAAGCGGGTCACAAACCCCGTCTGAGATCAGGTACCTCATTACTGTTTGGTGAACAGGGACCACACACTTATAAGAGACTTGGTCCATATGTCTCCTACCCGGCGCGGGGATTGAGCCCGCGACCTCTCGCTTGTGAGGCGAGCGTCCTAACCACTAGACCACAGGGTGTGTACTCAGACCCATAGTCAACAGAAAAATTACAAACACTGTCGTGCGACCTGACCCAACCCAGACAAGCAATCACAAGGAGAATATAATGATGTTAACATGGAGCTGGAGTCACAGACCTATTTAGTCTAGGCTAATTCCAAAAGTCATCTGTAAGCATCTGTAAAAGGAACAAGTCCCCTGGTCCTAATGGAGTGCATCCAAGGATCATTACAGAGATGGCTGGAGAACTCTTGGTGCCATCTTAAATATTGTTTGAAAAATTCCTGCTGGAAGGAAAGGTCCCAGAGGAATGGAAGACAGCAAATATAACACGTCTTCAAAAAGGGTGAGAAGAATGATCCCGGGAAGTATACGCTTGTTAGCCTGACTAGTGTTCTGTAAGATCATGGAGTCACTCATAAGGGAGGAAATCAGGGCACACATGAAGCAAAATAGGCACTTCAGTGATAGACAATTTGGTTTCATCTCTGGCCGTTCCACAGTGTTCCAACTAACCCGAGTTCTCTATAAGTGGACAGCTGCTCTCGATGAAGGACATGTAGTGAACACTATATACTGTGATTTCATAAAAAACTTTTGATCAAGTACTCCACAAAAATCTTATGGTCAAGATAGAAAGCTACGTAATTAGTGGAAAGATCAAGAGTTGGACAAACGATTTCTTGACGGGCAGGAAGCAAAGTTATTGTAAATAGGGAAAGATCTGACTGAAAGGAAGTCACTAGTGGTGTACCACAGGGCTCTGTGCTTGGGCTGCTGCTTTTTGTCTTATTCATCAACGACCTTCCTCATGTTATCAAGCACAACTGTGACGTTTACTTATACAAAGTGCTTACAGATACGGCAGTCATACCGCGTTGTCATCCGCTATTCATCTGCTATTCCTACAGCCTGTGCCTTATTATTTACCTGATAAAGCATCTTTCAAGTTATGTTAGGTTGATTATGTTATGTTAGGTACGGTTTGGTTCGGTTAGGTTCAGTTATATAAGCTTTTCACCCAAATGTTTGGCACGTGCCATATTTATAAGGGAGCACTATGAGGATACGGCACTCGTCAGGTTATGGTTAGATTAGGTTATGTTAGGTTATGTTATGTTAGGTTTAGTTAGGTTAAGTTTGGTTGGTTCGGTTAGAATAAGTTATACCAATACCAATATATAAACCTTTTATACTTTATTACCCAAAAGTCAGGCACGTCAGCTGCCGTACCTGTAAGCACTACCTTACTTATATGCTGACGACACAAATGTTCATGAGGATTGATAACATTGAAGACAGCAAACGGTTACAGGAGGGCATTGAAGAAATATAAAAGTGGCTGGAATAATGGATGCTGGATTTTCACCCTGATAAGACCAAGTACATGAGGGTGGGAAGGGCCAACACTGAGCTACCTGGTTACACAATGTACAACTCCATCGCAAACGCCAACTCAGAAAAGGATATCGGCGTTGAAATAGACAAAAAGCTTTCTTTTTCAGATCATCTTGCGGAGAAATAAAGCCAATAGAACGATGGGGTTAACTGGTCATTTGTACATCTGGATGCCGCTATCTTCAAATGTTTGTCCACAGCAATAGTAAGATCTCACATTGAGTATGCATATCAGGTCTGGAAACCTTACTTAATCAAAGACATAATGGCCATAAAAAATGTTGAATGGCGTGACCAAGTTGAAGGATCTTCCCAATGAACAAAGGTTGAACGGATTGAATTTACCAATCCTGACATACAGATCAACAAGAGGAGACCAGATCGAGTTTTTTAAATCCTCACTCAACAATATGATGAACACTGCACGAGGATCATCTTTCAAACGAGGGCAGAACATATCACCCGAGGAAACTGTAAAAAAAATATTGTTAAACCAAAAGCTTGATTCAACGTGAAGGGAGACTTATTTACACATCGTACAGTAAATATATGGAATGTGTTGCCTCTTACAGAAGGTCAACTGTGTGTAACTGTGAGTCAACATAATACCGGCGTAAGTAAAGGACATGCACCATCATTATAATTCTATCTCTCATTCCTTCCTTCTTACCTCTTCCTATGACATTCACTTCCTTAATTAATAAACACACATCCCTCACCTCCCAAAGTTGCTAAATTGGAAGCCAGCCTGCGGTCTTTCAGTGTCTTCAACCATGTTTTTAAGGTTAGCGATGCGCTGTGTCAGAGACTCAGAGATGATTCCGTCCAGGGAATGACAAACACAACCTCAGAAAGATACCTTTAAATACAGGTTGTGTTAGATATATACTCTACGTCTATATACTCAAAATGTAAGATTCTTCTTAATATAATAATACTTAATAATATGTTTAAGCTTTAATAATGTAAGGTTTTATATTCAATTTGGTTTTTCTTATGAAAAATATTAAAATTAATCGTCAGTACGTGATACAGAATTATGTCCGTCATGACAAAATGTATAATGTACAAAGAACGATATGTGCAATATAATACAATAATGGACAAAATATTTTAAATTATGGTATAATTTTGAATATCTATAGTATTTAATGTATCTACTGAAAAGCGAGGAGGATAAATATAAAGTATTAGCATAGGTGAAACGAAGCTATCTATCTACTTATCTATCTATCTATCTATCTATCTATATATATATATATATATATATATATATATATATATATATATATATATATATATATATTTGTCATAAGAAATATATATTCCTAACAACATTAATACAAGAGAAATGTGTAAGTCATATGAGTATGATCAATCACTAACATATCATAACATACTAGCTACTACAAGATTAACTCAACCTCAATGGGGGTTTTTTTTTTATCTATTGACAAATTAATAAAACGTAAACATAATACCTTAATGAAAATGTTTCAGAAGATCATCATTATATTACTTCAATTACTTCATATAAAAGGTATTGAACCAACATTAACAGTAAGAAAAAATGGTTAAGTTTGGTAGCATTTCAATGGATGACGTTAGCTATAAATCCTGTTGGAGCTTGTTAATATTCAACAGTCGTTGGGCAAACCTATTACATAATGTTTACTAATATTTACGTATTTACCAATTCATTATAAACTACCGGAATCGTTATGGAAAAACCCTGATGTGAAGACACTTGTAACAG
>JAXIVD010000176.1:182640-185140 GCA_036785275.1 Cancer borealis | reverse complement strand
TTGTCCTGTAGCGGTCTCCCCTTAAAAGACGTGTGGTATGTGTGGTACCCCCGTTCTCTTAAGGTCGAATAGCTATAACTATTATAAACCTTTTATTTTCATAGTTTTCATTATTTTCTTTATTTCAATGTACTCATTATGTTTCTTTATTTATGTTTTTCTTTTGCTTTTATGTTTATGCATTTTGTTGCGCTGCAGACCAGCCCGTCAACATCAACTTGTCACGCTCTGTCCTCGGACAGGGCGCATACACCATTTATATATTTATTGTTAAAATTTATATTTTGTTTATTGATACCATATTTTTGATAATAAACACGCGACACGGCCCCGGGGGCAGACGGAGTGACGTACTCGATGCTGGCTCATGTTGGGCCAGCCGGGGACGCCGCGCTGCTGTCCCTGCTAAATGAGTCCTGGCTGGCGGGCCGCCTGCCTCCCGCGTGGAAAGAGGCGGACATCCAACCAATCCCCAAGCCCCGGGAACCCGCCAAGCTGAGGCCCATCTCCCTCACCAGCTGCGCTGCCAAAACCGCCGAGAGGATGGTGTTGTCCCGCCTGCAGTGGCGCGTGGGTGCCCTCCACCCCCACGTGTTTGGCTTCACCCGCGGTTTAAGCACGGCGGACAGCATCATCACCCTCCTGACGCGGGTCAACCACCGCCCCACAGTCGCAGTCTTCCTCGACCTAGAGAAAGCGTTCGAGCTGGCCAGCCCCCACGCCATCCTCGCCGCCCTCGCGGGGAAGGGGGTTCGAGGAAGACTGCTCGCTTGGCTCCGTGACTACCTCCAGCACCGCCGCGCCCGGGTTAAATTCCAGGGCCACAAGTCCAGCTTCCGCGAGCTCGAGAACGGGACGCCCCAGGGCGGCATCCTCAGCCCGTTCCTTTTCAACCTGCTGATGGAGCAGCTGATTGACCTCCCCTTCCAGGAGGGCACCGTGTTGCTCAGCTACGCGGACGACCTCGCTCTCGTAGTTACCGGGCGGGGCAACCACCTCAGCGGGGCTCAGCGGGCGCTGGAGCTCATCACGGCCAAGTGCGAGGAGCTGGGCCTCAAAATCTCATCTGATAAGTCTCGAGCCATGGCCATCAGAGCAGCCACTCCGGCCGACCGGCTGAGCGTCCAGGGCATCGGACTGGCCTGGACTGGCTGCTACCAGTACCTCGGGGTGTGGCTGGACTCACGACTGTCCTTCGCGGCGCAGCTCACATACCTGAGGGAAAGGACGCAGGCCAGGCTGAATGTCATGAGGGCCATGACGCGGCCTGGCGCGGGGGCCACCTACGACGTCCTGCGCTTGTACTACGTGCAGGCGGTGCGCTCCTTGGTAGACTACAGCGCACCCGTCCTCACCTCGCTCTCCCCCAGCCAGCAGGCGCGGCTGGAGGTAGTGCAGAACAGCGCGATGAGGACCATGCTGGGGGCGCCAAGGTGGTGCAGCGCCTGCGTGATGCAGAGTGAGGCCAAACTGGTGCCCCTCGCCACCAGGGTGGACTACATCGCGACCTGCCATGTGACCCGGATCCTTCACCGCGACGCGGAGGGCCTCGTGCAGCGGAGGCTCCGGATGGCCGTGGCACAGGACAACGAGTGCCTCCGTGGTAATCCATGGCTCGCCAACACCTCACGGGCCGCTAGCGTCCTCGGCTGCGTGGAAAGTTGGCCCTGGCAGTGGCAGGAGGCTGATGTCCCCGCCCCCACCTTCCGCGCCCCGCCCCCGTGGGAGCCACCCGTCGCGGAATTCACCGCTACACCCCTTCCAGCCAGCAAGGCCCTTTGCATCCCCCAGGAGATGCAGCAGTGCGCTCTCATGGCCATGGAGGAGATCACGGAGCCGGGCGGTGCTGTTTACTTCACCGACGGCTCTGTGGATCCTGAGCACGGTACGTCGGGCGCCGCGGCCGTCACCGGGGGCACGCAGTTATCGTGGAGGACGTCGGATCACTGTTCTTCCCTCCAGACCGAGTTGGTGGCCATCCTCCACGCCCTCGAGCACGCCCACCGTCGACCAGAGGCGACGGTGTTCATCTACACAGACTCCCTGGCCGCGCTGGAGGTCCTGCAGCAGCCACACCACAGCGACAACGTGCGGCTCGTCACCTCCATACTGGGCAGCCTGCAGAGTATGATCGCGCAGGGGAGGCGGGCCAGGCTGCACTGGATTCCCAGCCACGTGGAGATTCGGGGCAACGAGGCTGCGGACGAGGCCGCCAAACGAGCCGCCGCAGGCCCCACCATCACCAGGCACGTGCCGCCCAGCCGGCAGCAGGTGAAGGCGCGGGCGAGGCGAACCGCGGCCCAACACACCCATCAGAGGCACCAGGAGCTGGAGGCCAGCAAGAGGCAGGCGGCCTGGTACACCGCCGCCACGGACTACCTCCCCCTCGATGCCGCCCGACAACAGCCCAGAAAGGACGGCGTGCTGCTACAGCGCGTCAGGCTCGGGTACTGCACCCGGGAACAGCTGGGCGAGGACTTTGAGGGACAGGAGTGTGCCC
>JAXIVD010000176.1:156671-174171 GCA_036785275.1 Cancer borealis | reverse complement strand
CCAACCCCTGTCTCTCACCCTGCCAACCCGTCTTTCACCCTGCCAACCCCTGTCTCTCATCTTGCCAACCAGTCTCACCCTGCCAACCCCTGTCTCTCACCCTGCCAACCCCTGTCTCTCACCCTGCCAACTCCTGTCTCACCCTGCCAACCACTCTCTCACCCTGCCAACCCCTGTCTCTCACCCGGCCAACCCCTGTCTCTCACCCTGCCAACCCCTGTCTCTCCCCCTGCCAACCAGTCTCTCACCCTGCCAACCCGTCTCTCACCCTGTCAACCGCTGTCTCTCACCCTGCTAACCCCTATCTCACCCTGCCAACCCCTGTCTTTCACCCTGCCAACCCCTGTCTCTCACCCTGCCAACCCCTGTCTCTCACCCTGCCAACCCCTGTCTTTCACCCTGCCAACCCCTGTCTCTCACCCTGCCAACCCCTGTCTCACCCTGCCAACCCCTGTTTCTCACCCTGCCAACCCCTGTCTCTCACCCGGCCAACCCCTGTCTCTCTCCCTGCCAACCCCTTTCTCACCCTGCCAACCCCTTTCTCACCCTGCCAACCCCTGTCTCTCACCCTGCCAACCCCTGTCTCTCACCCTGCCAACCCCTGTCTCACCCTGCCAACCCCTGTCTCTCACCCGACCAACCCCTGTCTCTCACCCTGCCAACTCCTGTCTCACCCTGCCAACCACTCTTTCACCCTGCCAACCCCTGTCTCTCACCCGGCCAACCTCTGTCTCTCACCTTACCAATCCCTGTCTCTCACCCTGCCAACCACTGTCTCTAACCCTGCCACCCGTCCCTCACCCTGTCAACCCCTGTCTCTCATCCTGCCAACCCCTATCTCACCCTGCCAACCCCTGTCTTTCACCCTGCCAACCCCTGTCTCACCTTGCCAACCCCTGTCTCTCATCCTGCCAACCCCTGTCTCTCACGCTGCCAACCCCTGTCTCACCTTGCCAACCCCTGTCTCTCACCCTGCCAACCCCTGTCTCTCACCCTGCCAACCCCTGTCTCTCACCCTGACAACCCCTGTCTCTCACCCTGCCAACCCCTGTCTTTCACCTTGCCAACCCCTGTCTCTCACCCTGCCAACCCCTGTCTCACCCTGCCAACCCCTGTCTCTCACCCTACCAACCCCTGTCTCTCACCCGGCCAACCCCTGTCTCTCACCATGCCAACCCCTGTCTCACACCCTGCCAACCCCTGTTTCACCCTGCCAACCCCTGTCTCTCACCCGGCCAACCACTGTCTCACCCGGCCAACCCCTGTCTCTCACCCTGCCAACCCCTGTCTCTCACCCTGCCAACCCCTGTCTCACCCGGCCAACCACTGTCTCTCACCCGGCCAACCAGTCTCTCACCCTGCCAACCCCTGTCTCTCACCCTGCCAACCACTGTCTCACCCTGCCAACCACTGTCTCTCACTCTGCCAACCACTGTCTCTCACGCTGCCAACCCGTCTCTCACCCCGCCAATCCCTGTCTCTCACCCTGCCAACCATTGTCTCTCACCCTGCCAACCACTGTCTCACCCTGCCAACCCCTGTCTCTCACCCTGCCAACCCCTGTCTCTCACCCTGCTAACCCCTGTCTCTCGCCCTGCCAACCCCTGTCTCTCACCTTGCCAACTCCTGTCTCTCACCCTGCCAACCTCTCTCTCACCCTGCCAACCCCTGTCTCACTCTGCCAACCCCTGTCTCACCCTGCCAACCCCTGTCTCTCACCCTGCCAACCCCTGTCTCTCATCCTGCCAACCCCTGTCTCTCACCCTGCCAACCCCTTTCTCTCACCCTGCCAACCAGTCTCTCACCCTGCCAACCCCTGTCTCTCACCCTGCTAACCCCTGTCTCTCACCCGGCCAACCTCTATCTCTCACCCTGCCAATCCCTGTCTCTCACCCTGCGAACCACTGTCTCTCACCCGGCCAACCCCTGTCTTTCACCCTGCCAACCCCTGTCTCTCACCTTGTCAACCCCTGTCTCTCACCCTGCCAACCCCTGTCTCTCACCCTGCCAACCCCTGTCTCTCACCCTGCCAACCACTGTCTCTCACCCGGCCAACCCCTGTCATTCACCCTGCCAACCCCTGTCTCTAACCCTGCCAACCACTGTCTCTCACCCTGGCAACCCCTGTCTCTCACCCTGTCAACCCGTCTCTCAACCTGCCAACCCCTGTCTCTCACCCTGTCAACCCCTGTCTTTCACCCTGCCAACCCCTGTCTCTCACCCTGCCAACCCCTGTCTCACCCTGCCAACCCCTGTCTCTCACCCTACCAACCCCTATCTCACCCTGCCAATCCCTGTCTCACCCTGCCAACCCCTGTCTCTCACCCTGCCAACCCCTGTCTCTCACCATGCCAACCCCTGTCTCTCGCCCTGCCAACCCCTGTCTCTCACCCTGCCAACCCCTGTCTCTCACCCTGCCAACCACTGTCTCTCACCCTGCCAACCCCTGTCTCTCACCCTGCCAACCCCTGTCTCTCACCCTGTCAACCCCTGTCTCTCACCCTGCCAACCCCTGTCTCTCACCCTGCCAACCCGTCTTTCACCCTGCCAACCCCTGTCTCTCATCTTGCCAACCAGTCTCACCCTGCCAACCCCTGTCTCTCACCCTGCCAACCCCTGTCTCTCACCCTGCCAACTCCTGTCTCACCCTGCCAACCACTCTCTCACCCTGCCAACCCCTGTCTCTCACCCGGCCAACCCCTGTCTCTCACCCTGCCAACCCCTGTCTCTCCCCCTGCCAACCAGTCTCTCACCCTGCCAACCCGTCTCTCACCCTGTTAACCCCTGTCTCTCACCCTGCTAACCCCTATCTCACCCTGCCAACCCCTGTCTTTCACCCTGCCAACCCCTGTCTCTCACCCTGCCAACCAGTCTCTCACCCTGCCAACCCGTCTCTCACCCTGTCAACCCCTGTCTCTCACCCTGCTAACCCCTATCTCACCCTGCCAACCCCTGTCTTTCACCCTGCCAACCCCTGTCTCTCACCCTGCCAACCCCTGTCTCTCACCCTGCCAACCCCTGTCTTTCACCCTGCCAACCCCTGTCTCTCACCCTGCCAACCCCTGTCTCTCACCCTGCCAACCCCTGTCTCTCACCCTGTCAACCCCTGTCTCTCACCCTGCCAACCCCTGTCTCTCACCCTGCCAACCCGTCTTTCACCCTGCCAACCCCTGTCTCTCATCTTGCCAACCAGTCTCACCCTGCCAACCCCTGTCTCTCACCCTGCCAACCCCTGTCTCTCACCCTGCCAACTCCTGTCTCACCCTGCCAACCACTCTCTCACCCTGCCAACCCCTGTCTCTCACCCGGCCAACCCCTGTCTCTCACCCTGCCAACCCCTGTCTCTCCCCCTGCCAACCAGTCTCTCACCCTGCCAACCCGTCTCTCACCCTGTCAACCCCTGTCTCTCACCCTGCTAACCCCTATCTCACCCTGCCAACCCCTGTCTTTCACCCTGCCAACCCCTGTCTCTTACCCTGCCAACCCCTGTCTCTCACCCTGCCAACCCCTGTCTTTCACCCTGCCAACCCCTGTCTCTCACCCTGCCAACCCCTGTCTCACCCTGCCAACCCCTGTTTCTCACCCTGCCAACCCCTGTCTCTCACCCGGCCAACCCCTGTCTCTCTCCCTGCCAACCCCTTTCTCACCCTGCCAACCCCTTTCTCACCCTGCCAACCCCTGTCTCTCACCCTGCCAACCCCTGTCTCTCACCCTGCCAACCCCTGTCTCACCCTGCCAACCCCTGTCTCTCACCCGACCAACCCCTGTCTCTAACCCTGCCAACTCCTGTCTCACCCTGCCAACCACTCTTTCACCCTGCCAACCCCTGTCTCTCACCCGGCCAACCTCTGTCTCTCACCTTACCAATCCCTGTCTCTCACCCTGCCAACCACTGTCTCTAACCCTGCCAACCCGTCTCTCACCCTGTCAACCCCTGTCTCTCATCCTGCCAACCCCTATCTCACCCTGCCAACCCCTGTCTTTCACCCTGCCAACCCCTGTCTCACCTTGCCAACCCCTGTCTCTCATCCTGCCAACCCCTGTCTCTCACGCTGCCAACCCCTGTCTCACCTTGCCAACCCCTGTCTCTCACCCTGCCAACCCCTGTCTCTCACCCTGCCAACCCCTGTCTCACCCGGCCAACAACTGTCTCTCACCCGGCCAACCAGTCTCTCACCCTGCCAACCCCTGTCTCTCACCCTGCCAACCACTGTCTCACCCTGCCAACCACTGTCTCTCACTCTGCCAACCACTGTCTCTCACGCTGCCAACCCGTCTCTCACCCTGCCAATCCCTGTCTCTCACCCTGCCAACCATTGTCTCTCACCCTGCCAACCACTGTCTCACCCTGCCAACCCCTGTCTCTCACCCTGCCAACCCCTGTCTCTCACCCTGCTAACCCCTGTCTCTCGCCCTGCCAACCCCTGTCTCTCACCTTGCCAACTCCTGTCTCTCACCCTGCCAACCTCTCTCTCACCCTGCCAACCCCTGTCTCACTCTGCCAACCCCTGTCTCACCCTGCCAACCCCTGTCTCTCACCCTGCCAACCCCTGTCTCTCATCCTGCCAACCCCTGTCTCTCACCCTGCCAACCCCTTTCTCTCACCCTGCCAACCAGTCTCTCACCCTGCCAACCCCTGTCTCTCACCCTGCTAACCCCTTTCTCTCACCCGGCCAACCTCTATCTCTCACCCTGCCAATCCCTGTCTCTCACCCTGCGAACCACTGTCTCTCACCCGGCCAACCCCTGTCTTTCACCCTGCCAACCCCTGTCTCTCACCTTGTCAACCCCTGTCTCTCACCCTGCCAACCCCTGTCTCTCACCCTGCCAACCCCTGTCTCTCACCCTGCCAACCACTGTCTCTCACCCGGCCAACCCCTGTCATTCACCCTGCCAACCCCTGTCTCTCACCCTGCCAACCCCTGTCTCTCGCCCTGCCAACCCCCGTCTCTCACTCTGCCAACCCCTGTCTCACCCTGCCAACCCCCGTCTCTCACCCTGCCAACCCCTGTCTCTCACCCTGCCAACCCCTGTCTCTCACCCTGCCAACCAGTCTCTCACCCTGCCAATTAGTCTCTCACCCTGCCAAACCCTGTCTCTCACCCTGACAACCCCTGTCTCTCACCCTGCCAACCCCTGTCTCTTACCCTGCCAACCCCTGTCTCTCACCCTGCCAACCCCTGTCTCTCACCCTGCCAACCACTGTCTCTCACCCTGCCAACCCGTCTCTCACCCTGCCAACCCCTGTCTCCCACCCTGCCAATCCCTGTTTCTCACCCTGCCAACCACTGTCTCTCACCCTGCCAACCCCTGTCTCTCACCCTGCCAACCCCTGTTTCTCACCCTGCAAACCCCTGTCTCTCACCCTGCTAACCACTGTCTCTCACCCTGCCAACCACTGTCTCTCACCCTGCCAACCCCTGTCTCTCACCTTGCCAACCTGTCTCTCACCCTGCCAACCCCTGTCTCTCACCCTGCCAACCCGTATCTCACCCTGCCAACCCCTGTCTCTAACCCTGCCAACCACTGTCTCACCCTGGCAACCCCTGTCTTTCACCCTGTCAACCCATCTCTCACCCTGCCAACCCCTGTCTCTCACCCTGCCAACACCTGTCTTTCACCCAGCCAACCCCTGTCTCTCACCCTGCCAACCCCTGTCTCACCCTGCCAACCCCTGTCTCTCACCCTACCAATCCCTATCTCACCCTGCCAATCCCTGTCACACCCTGCCAACCCCTGTCTCTCATCCTGCCAACCCCTGTCTCTCACCATGCCAACCCCTGTCTCTCGCCCTGCCAACCCCTGTCTCTCACCCTGCCAACCCCTGTCTCTCACCCTGCCAACCACTGTCTCTCACCCTGCCAACCCCTGTCTCTCACCCTGTCAACCCCTGTCTCTCACCCTGCCAACCCCTGTCTCTCACCCTGCCAACCCGTCTTTCACCCTGCCAACCCCTGTCTCTCATCCTGCCAACCACTGTCTCACCCTGCCAACCCCTGTCTCTCACCCTGCCAACCCCTGTCTCTCACCCTGCCAACTCCTGTCTCACCCTGCCAACCACTCTCTCACCCTGCCAACCCCTGTCTCTCTCCCGGCCAACCCCTGTCTCTCACCCTGCCAACCCCTGTCTCTCCCCCAGCCAACCACTGCCTCTCACCCTGCCAACCCGTCTCTCACCCTGTCAACCCCTGTCTCTCACCCTGCTAACCCCTATCTCACCCTGCCAACCCCTGTCTTTCACCCTGCCAACCCCTGTCTCTCACCCTGGAAACCCCTGTCTCTCACCCTGCCAACCCCTGTATTTCACCCTGCCAACCCCTGTCTCTCACCCTGCCAACCCCTGTCTCACCCTACCAACCCCTGTTTCTCACCCTGCCAACTCCTGTCTCTCACCCGGCCAAACCCTGTCTCTCTCCCTGCCAACCCCTGTCGCTCACCCTGCCAACCCCTTTCTCACCCTGCCAACCCCTGTCTCTCACCCTGCCAACCCCTGTCTCTCACCCTGCCAACCCCTGTCTCACCCTGCCAACCCCTGTCTCTCACCCGACCAACCCCTGTCTCTCACCCTGCCAACTCCTGTCTCACCCTGCCAACCACTCTTTCACCCTGCCAACCCCGGTCTCTCACCCGGCCAACCCCTGTCTCTCACCTTGCCAATCCCTGTCTCTCACCCTGCCAACCACTGTCTCTAACCCTGCCAACCCGTCTCTCACCCTGTCAACCCCTGTCTCTCATCCTGCCAACCCCTATCTCAACCTGCCAATCCCTGTCTTTCACCCTGCCAACCCCTGTCTCACCTTGCCAACCCCTGTCTCTCATCCTGCCAACCCCTGTCTCTCACGCTGCCAACCCCTGTCTCACCTTGCCAACCCCTGTCTCTCACCCTGCCAACCCCTGTCTCTCACCCTGCCAACCCCTGTCTCTCACCCTGCCAACCCCTGTCTCTCACCCTGCCAACCCGTCTTTCACCCTGCCAACCCCTGTCTCTCACCCTGCCAACCCCTGTCTCACCCTGCCAACCCCTGTCTCTCAACCTACCAACCCCTGTCTCTCACCCGGCCAACCCCTGTCTCTCACCATGCCAACCCCTGTCTCACATCCTGCCAACCCCTGTTTCACCCTGCCAACCCCTGTCTCTCACCCGGCCAACCACTGTCTCTCACCCGGCCAACCCCTGTCTCTCACCCTGCCAACCCCTGTCTCTCACCCGGCCAACCACATTCTCTCACCCGGCCAACCAGTCTCTCACCCTGCCAACCCCTGTCTCTCACCCTGCCAACCACTATCTCACCCTGCCAACCACTGTCTCTCACTCTGCCAACCACTGTCTCTCACGCTGCCAACCCGTCTCTCACCCTGCCAATCCCTGTCTCTCACCCTGCCAACCACTGTCTCTCACCCTGCCAACCACTGTCTCACCCTGCCAAGCCCTGTCTCTCACCCTGCCAACCCCTGTCTCTCACCCTGCCAACCCATCTCACCCTGCCAACCCCTGTCTCTCACCCTGCTAACCCCTGTCTCTCGCCCTGTCAACCCCTGTCTCTCACCTTGCCAACTCCTGTCTCTCACCCTGCCAACCTCTCTCTCACCCTGCCAACCACTGTCTCACTCTGCCAACCCCTGTCTCACCCTGCCAACCCCTGTCTCTCACCCTGATAACCCCTGTCTCTCATCCTGCCAACCCCTGTCTCTCACCCTGCCAACCCCTTTCTCTCACCCTGCCAACCAGTCTCTCACCCTGCCAACCCCTGTCTCTCACCCTGCCAACCCCTGTCTCTCACCCGGCAAACCTCTGTCTCTCACCCTGCCAATCCCTGTCTCTCACCCTGCCAACCACTGTCTCTCACCCGGCCAACCCCTGTCTTTCACCCTGCCAACCCCTGTCTCTCACCCTGTCAACCCCTGTCTCTCACCCTGCAAACCTCTGTCTCTCACCCTGCCAATCCCTGTCTCTCACCCTGCCAACCACTGTCTCTCACCCGGCCAACCCCTGTCATTCACCCTGCCAACCCCTGTCTATCACCCTGCCAACCCCTGTCTCTCGCCCTGCCAACCCCTGTCTCTCGCCCTGCCAACCCCTGTCTCACCCTGCCAACCCCTGTCTCACCCTGCCAACCCGTCTCTCACCCTGCCAACCCCTGTCTTTCACCCTGCCAACCCCTGTCTCACCTTGCCAACCCCTGTCTCTCATCCTGCCAACCCCTGTCTCTCACGCTGCCAACCCCTGTCTCACCTTGCCAACCCCTGTCTCTCACCCTGCCAACCCCTATCTCTCACCCTGCCAACCCCTGTCTCTCACCCTGCCAACCCCTGTCTCTCACCCTGCCAACCCCTGTCTTTCACCCTGCCAACCCCTGTCTCTCACCCTGCCAACCCCTGTCTCACCCTGCCAACCCCTGTCTCTCAACCTACCAACCCCTGTCTCTCACCCGGCCAACCCCTGTCTCTCACCATGCCAACCCCTGTCTCACACCCTGCCAACCCCTGTTTCACCCTGCCAACCCCTGTCTCTCACCCGGCCAACCACTGTCTCTCACCCGGCCAACCCCTGTCTCTCACCCTGCCAACCCCTGTCTCTCACCCTGCCAACCCCTGTCTCTCACCCGGCCAACCACTGTCTCTCACCCGGCCAACCAGTCTCTCACCCTGCCAACCCCTGTCTCTCACCCTGCCAACCACTATCTCACCCTGCCAACCACTGTCTCTCACTCTGCCAACCACTGTCTCTCACGCTGCCAACCCGTCTCTCACCCTGCCAATCCCTGTCTCTCACCCTGCCAACCACTGTCTCTCACCCTGCCAAGCCCTGTCTCTCACCCTGCCAACCCATCTCACCCTGCCAACCCCTGTCTCTCACCCTGCTAACCCCTGTCTCTCGCCCTGTCAACCCCTGTCTCTCACCTTGCCAACTCCTGTCTCTCACCCTGCCAACCTCTCTCTCACCCTGCCAACCCCTGTCTCACTCTGCCAACCCCTGTCTCACCCTGCCAACCCCTGTCTCTCACCCTGCCAACCCCTGTCTCTCATCCTGCCAACCCCTGTCTCTCACCCTGCCAACCCCTTTCTCTCACCCTGCCAACCAGTCTCTCACCCTGCCAACCCCTGTCTCTCACCCTGCCAACCCCTGTCTCTCACCCGGCCAACCTGTCTCTCACCCTGCCAATCCCTGTCTCTCACCCTGCCAACCACTGTCTCTCACCCGGCCAACCCCTGTCTTTCACCCTGCCAATCCGTCTCTCACCCTGTCAACCCCTGTCTCTCACCCTGCCAACCCCTGTCTCTCACCCTGCCAATCCCTGTCTCTCACCCTGCCAACCACTGTCTCTCACCCGGCCAACCCCTGTCATTCACCCTGCCAACCCCTGTCTATCACCCTGCCAACCCCTGTCTCTCGCCCTGCCAACCCCTGTCTCTCACCCTGCCAACCCCTGTCTCACCCTGCAAAACCCCTGTCTCACCCTGCCAACCCCTGTCTCTCACCCTGCCAACCCGTCTCTCACCCTGCCAACCCCTGTCTCTCACCCTGCCAACCAGTCTCTCACCCTGCCAACCAGTCTCTCACCCTGCCAACCCCTGTCTTTCACCCTGACAACCCCTGTCTCTCACCCTGCCAAACCCTGTCTCTCACCCTGCCAACCCCTGTCTCTCACCCTGCCAACCCCTGTCTCTCACCCTGCCAACCACTGTCTCTCACCCTGCCAACCCGTCTCTCACCCTGCCAAACCCTGTCTCCCACCCTGCCAATCCCTGTTTCTCACCCTGCCAACCACTGTCTCTCACCCTGCCAACCCCTGTCTCTCACCCTGCCAACCCCTGTTTCTCACCCTGCCAACCCCTGTCTCTCACCCTGCCAACCCCTGTCTTTCACCCTGCCAAGTCCTGTCTCTCACCCTGCCAACCCGTCTCACCCTGTCAACCAGTCTCTCACCCTGCCAACCCCTGTCTCTCACTCTGCCAACTCCTGTCTCTCACCCTGCCAACCCCTGTCTCAACCTGCCAACCCCTGTCTCTCACCCTGCCAACCCCTGTCTCTCACCCTGCCAACCCCTGTCTCACCCTGCCAACCCCTGTCTCTCACCAGGCCAACCCCTGTCTCTCACCCGACCAACCCCTGTCTCTCACCCTGCCAACTCCTGTCTCACCCTGCCAACCACTCTCTCACCCTGCCAACCCCTGTCTCTCACCCGGCCAACCCCTGTCTCTCACCCTGCCAACCCCTGTCTCTCACCCTGCCAACCTCTGTCTCACCCTGCCAACCCCTGTCTCTCAACCTGCCAACCCCTGTTTCTCACCCTGCCAACCCCTGTCTCTCACCCTGCCAACCCCTGTCTCTCACTCTGCCAACCCCTGTCTCTCATCCTGCCAACCACTGTCTCTCACCCTGCCAACCCCTGTCTCTCACCCTGCCAACGCGTGTCTCTCACCCTACAAACCCGTCTCTCACCCTGCCAACCACTGTCTCTCACCCTGCCAACCCCTGCCTCTCACCCTGCCAACCCCTGTCTCTCACCTTGCCAACCTCTGTCTCTCACCCTGGCAACCCCTGTCTCACCCTGCCAACCCGTATCTCACCCTGCCAACCCCTGTCTCTAACCCTGCCAACCACTGTCTCTCACCCTGGCAACCCCTGTCTTTCACCCTGTCAACCCGTCTCACCCTGCCAACCCCTGTCTCTCACCCTGCCAATCCCTGTCTTTCACCCTGCCAACCCCTGTCTCTCATCCTGCCAACCCTTGTCTCACCCTGCCAACCCCTGTCTCTCACCCTACCAACCCCTATCTCACCTTATCTCACTGTCTCTCACCCTGCCAACCCCTGTCTCACCCTGCCAACCCCTGTCTCTCACCCTACCAACCCCTATCTCACCCTATCTCACTGTCTCTCACCCTGCCAACCCCTGTCTCTCACCCGGCCAACCTCTGTCTCTCACCCTGCCAATCCCTGTCTCTCACCCTGCCAACCACTGTCTCTCACCCGGCCAACCCCTGTCTTTCACCCTGATAACCCCTGTCTCTCACCCTGTCAACCCCTGTCTCTCACCCTGCCAACCCCTGTCTCTCACCCTGCCAACCCCTGTCTCTCACCCTGCCAACCACTGTCTCTCACCCGGCCAACCCCTGTCATTCACCCTGCCAACCCCTGTCTCTCACCCTGCCAACCCCTGTCTCTCACCCTGCCAACCCCTGTCTCTCACCCTGCCAACCCCTGTCTCACCCTGCCAACCCCTGTCTCTCACCCTGCCGACCCCTGTCTCTCACCCTGCCAACCCCTGTCTCTCACCCTGCCAACCAGTCTCTCACCCTGCCAACCAGTCTCTCACCCTCCCAACCCCTGTCTCTCACCCTGACAACCCCTGTCTCTCACCCTGCCAACCCCTGTCTCTCACCCTGCCAACCCCTCTCTCTCACCCTGCCAACCCCTGTCTCTCACCCTGCCAACCCCTGTCTCTCACCCTGCCAACCCCTGTCTCTCACCCTGCCAACCACTGTCTCTCACCCTGCCAACCCGTCTCTCACCCTGCCAACCCCTGTCTCCCACCCTGCCAATCCCTGTTTCTCACCCTGCCAACCACTGTCTCTCACCCTGCCAACCCCTGTCTCTCACCCTGCCAACCCCTGTTTCTCACCCTGCCAACCCCTGTCTCTCACCCTCCCAACCCCTGTATTTCACCCTGCCAAGTCCTGTCTCTCACCCTGCCAACCAGTCTCTCACCCTGCCAACCCCTGTCTCTCACCCTGCCAACCCCTGTCTCTCACCCTGCCAACCACTGTCTCTCACCCTGCCAACCCGTCTCTCACCCTGCCAACCCCTGTCTCTCACCCTGCCAACCCCTGTCTCTCACCCTGCCAACCCCTGTCTCTCACCCTGCCAACCCGTCTCTCACCCTGCCAACCCCTGTCTCTCACCCTGCCAACCACTGTCTCTCACTCTGCCAACCCCTGTCTCTCACCCTGCCAACCCGTTTCTCACCCTGCCAACCCGTCTCTCACCCTGTTAACCCTTGTCTCTCACCCTGCCAACCCCTATCTCTCACCCTGCCAACCCCTGTCTCTCACCCTGTCAACCCCTGTCTCTCACCCTGCCAACCCCTGTCTCTCACCCTGCCAACCCATCTCACCCTGCATACCAATGTCTCTCACCCTGCCAACCACTGTCTCTCACCCTGCCAACCACTGTCTCTCACCCTGCCAACCACTGTCTCTCACCCTGCCAACCCCTGTCTCTCACCCTGCCAACCCGTCTCTCACCCTGTCAACCTCTATCTCTCACCCTGTCAACCCCTGTCTCTCACCCTGCCAACCCATCTCACCCTGCATACCAATGTCTCTCACCCTGCCAACCACTGTCTCTCACCCTGCCAACCACTGTCTCTCACCCTGCCAACCACTGTCTCTCACCCTGCCAACCCCTGTCTCTCACCCTGCCAACCCGTCTCTCACCCTGTCAACCTCTATCTCTCACCCTGCCAACCACCGTCTCTCACCCTGCCAACCACTGTCTCTCACCCTGCCAACCACTGTCTCTCACCCTGCCAACCCCTGTCTCTCATCCTGCCAACCCCTGTCTCTCACCCTGCTAACCCCTGTCTCTCACCCTGCCAACCCCTGTCTCTCACCCTGCCAACCCCTGTCTCTCACCCTGCCAACCCCTGTCTCTCGCCCTGCCAACCCCTGTCTCTCACCCTGCCAACCCCTGTCTTTCACCTTACCAACCCCTGTCTCTCACCCTGCCAATCACTCTCTCACCCTGCCAACCACTGTCTCTCACCCTGCCAACCCCTGTCTCTCACCCTGCCAACCCCTGTCTCTCACCCGGCCAACCCCTGTCTCTCACCCTGCCAACCCCTGTCTCTCACCCTGCCAACCACTCTCTCACCCTGGCAACCACTGTCTTTCACCCTGCCAACCCCTGTCTCTCACCCTGCCAATCACTCTCTCATCCTGCCAACCACTGTCTCTCACCCTGCCAACCCCTGTCTCTCACACTGCCAACCCCTGTCTCTCACCCGGCCAACCTCTGTCTTTCACCCTGCCAACCCCTGTCTCTCACCCTGCCAACCATTGTCTCTCACCCTGACAATCCCTGTCTCTCACCCTACCAATCACTCTCTCACCCTGCCAACCACTGTCTCTCACCCTGCCAACCACTGTCTCTCACCCTGCCAACCACTGTCTCTCACCCCGCCAATCCCTGTCTCTCACCCTGCCAACCCCTGTCTCTCACCCTGCCAACCCCTGTCTCTCACCCTGCCAACCCCTGTCTCTCACCCTGCCAACCACTGTCTTTCACCCTGCCAACCCCTGTCTCTCACCCTGCCAACTCTATCCCTTACCCCACCAACCTCTGTCTCATCCTGCCAACTCTATTTCTTACCCTGCCAACCCGTTTCACCCTGCTAATCCCTCTCTCACCCTGTCAATCCGTCTCACCCTGCCGACCCCTGTCTCACCCTGCCAATCCCTGTCCTTTTCCCTGCTAAGTCCCGTCTATCCCCTGTCAAGCTACATCTATTTCCCTGCTAACCGCACTCCTTCCCCTGCTTGACCCTGGCAGGCGTGCAGGGGCGTGGCAGCAAGGTGTGTGTGTGGCGGCGGTGCTGGTGCTGATGATGGGGGGCACGTACTGGCTGGCCTCGCAGGGCACGCCGCCCCCTGAGTGTAGCGCGTCCCTGGCACAGCTCAAAGGTAGGGAGGGAAGGAGAGAGAGAGAGAGAGAGAGAGAGAGAGAGAGAGAGAGAGAGAGAGAGAGAGAGAGAGAGAGAGAGAGTCTATCCTTAGCGATAAAAATGTAAAATATAAAGAGAATAAGTGAGAAAACACAGAATAATTGTTACCAATCTCTGTTGTTGTTTCTCTCTCTCTCTCTCTCTCTCTCTCTCTCTCTCTCTCTCTCTCTCTCTCTCTCTCTCTCTCTCTCTCTCTCTCTCTCTCTCTCTCTCTCAGACACGCTGGTAAGAGCCATCAGGGAGGAGGCTGAGCGTAAAGATAACTCACATTCACACCTGCCTATTATATACATCATCACACCTACGTACACAAGACCAGAACAGGTATGTATAGGTGTGTATGCGTATGTATGTGTGTGTATGTACTACCATGTATGTATAACCGGTAAGTCTGCATAACTACTGCGATATAAATATGAAGTGGTACAGTCCCCTGGAATCCCTGCGAGGCTCTCCCTAACCTTCACAGTGATCGCAGGGATAGTATACCAGACTCTTCCTAACCAAAATACCGAATCAGGCGACATATGTCACCTCCTTTTTCATGGGATCTGTCATTGGCTGACCGCCAGTGAACCCTCCTTCATCTTAATCCCCAAATTCTCTCTCTCTCTCTCTCTCTCTCTCTCTCTCTCTCTCTCTCTCTCTCTCTCTCTCTCTAACCATAACCTAACGTAACCTAACCATATCCTAACGTAACCTAATCATAACCATAACATAACCTAACGTAACCTAACCATAACGTAATCTAACCATAACCTAACCTAACATAATCAACCTAACATAACTTGAAAGATGCTTTACCAGGTAAATAATAGGGAGCACCGCCTGAAACCTTCACAGATGTGTTGAGTACGTAATGTATAGTATGTACCACTTCATATTTATATCGATATCGTCCGAGCAATAGTTATGCAGAATTACCGTATAACTTATAACACGCCAGTCTAAACATACTAATACACGCATTTTGTTTGTCTTCTTATGTGTACTAGTCTACTTCCTGGTAACTCCTGGTAACTCCTTAGGTGCCCGAGTTGACCCGCCTTGCCCAGACTCTGATGAACGTGCCTCGCGTGCACTGGATCGTGGCAGAGGACGCACGCACTACTAACATGAGGGTCGTAGATTACCTGCAATTCACTGGCCTGCCTCACACCTACCTCCTTAGTAAGTCTCCCTCCCTCCCTCCTTCTAATATGAGGGTGATAGACTATTTTAACACACTGGCTTGCCTCACACCTGCCTCTTTAGTAATCACCGTCCCTCCCTCCTTCAAATAAGTTTTTAATTATGTAATTATTTTATATATACAAATAGTCACATTTTATGAATTATTTGAATCTTAAGAAACCAAACCTTTGAACCTTTGAAACCTTAAGAAATTATAATTGTCGCAAATATTTGGAGAGAGAGAGAGAGAGAGAGAGAGAGAGAGAGAGAGAGAGAGAGAGAGAGAGAGAGAGAGAGAGAGAGAGAGAGAGAGAGAGAGAGAGAGAGATTCTTATAATCTATATAAACTAACACACGCTAGTTAAATGTAGAATCATATTACTATTCTTCCTTAAACCTATGTTCTGATGTAACATTAATATTACTACGGGTAAAATTTTACATCTTCACCGTAATATGGCATCTGTTTACGAAATAATTTGGCGTTTGCACCTCGTCCAACTCCCTTCTTGTGGTCATAGAGAACATTTGATATTTTCTAAATTAACCTAACATAATGTAATCTAAATTAACCAAACATAACGTAACCTAACCTAACTTAACCTACATTGACAAATAACAGAACTTTGTTCAAACGAAACGAAACTTTACATTTCGAAGATAAGGTCTCACAGAAAACATAGAATATCTCACAAACTAAGAATTTGCGACGGAAATGTAATTAAGAAAACCTTCTCAAAATGCATCAGGTATTGCAAAAATATAACCCTAAATTCTCTAGAGCATTCTGGCGAAGATGTAAAATAATACCTTACTACAATACAACCTTACAGTATAACGTAACAACATAATAGTAATATATAACAGCATAACATATATAATAAGTTACCGAGTCTATCCTTTACGCTTGACATAAACTACTGTGAATCACCTAACTACCACTTCCTTAATGAGCCTCGCGTCCTGCATACAACTAATACAATGTCATACACTCTCTGAAAGGACTCAACTCTTCCTTGTAGATCCTGAGTGTAAAAGTGAAGAGGGATTATGAAAATGTTATTCCTGCCACGTACAAAAATAAACCATTGCATATACTTACGCCTTACGATGTTCAGCTGGTTCTTGCTGTAACCAAATCCTTGTTACACAGAACATAGCACATATTTAACACTCCAGGCTGCCTATATAACACTCCATCAACACCACACACACCTACACACCACTATCAACACCTACACACCACTATCAACACCTACACACCATTATCAACACCTACACACCACTATCAACACCTATACACAGCTACACAACACCACACACACACACACACACCTACACAACATCACACACACACTCACAACACCACACGCATCTACACACCACCATCAACACAGTCACACACACACCTACACACCACCATGAACATCACACACACCAACACAACACTGCAGACAGCCCAACACTGCGTCACAAGTACAAATGAACTCAATATATCTGAACAATTCCTTCCACCTTGCCAGTCAACGAGGAAGGAAGGAAGGGTGGAAGAAGCTAGTGATGGGCGCTCGTGAACGAGTCGGTTCATAGAGCCGGCTCTTCCAGATGAACGAGAAGGCCGGATCTTTCTCGAGAGCCGTTTGAGAGTTTTTTGAGAGCCGTTAATTTTTAAGTTTCTAGTTTTTCCATATTTTTGCAATTTTCTAACAAAATGCAAAAATTACCGATTGTTAATGATTATAGTAATGATAATAATAATAATACTTACGAGAATGAAGCCTATTCATAGAAATTATATAGTAAAATAGTTAAGTTACCCCTTCAAGTTAACAAAGAAAACTGTATTTCCAAGTGCTTTGGCCTCTAGCAAAGAGGGTGTATATGGCAGGCCAATGATGTGGAATGTACACTACAATATTCCCTACAACATATCGGTAAATGAAGATAATCTGACAATATTAACAGGTCAAATTAAATTATAGAACTCGTCTAAAAACGTGTCTCACACACTGTACATATTAAACAAACCAAGTATATTTTTTTCCATAGTTTATTTTTTAACACAAAACTGATTTTCTCATTATAGCTCGAGAGCCATAAGGTATACGTAAAATGACTACGAACAGACAAAGAGTGAATATGAACCCAACTTTCTGTTGCAACATTTAAAAATGAAATTACTCTTTATATAATGAAGAAAATTTTTTTTTCATAACCTGTGAGTAAAATTTAAAAAATTAACTATACTAGCTGATACGCCTTTTTAAATTATTTAAATTATTATAGGTGCATTTTTTCTGTCAAACTAATCGTTAAGGTTTTTTCCTTATAACTCGAAAACTATGAAATTGACGTAAAATGAATAGGAGTAATTAGGGAAATTAAATGAAACAAGCTTTCTTATCATTCTATTGAAAATGAAACTCAATGATAAATGACCATCGAATTTTTTTTTTTCTCCTAAACTATTAATGTTATTCAAAATCAGACTACACCAGCTGAAAGGCCTTTTGAAGGAAAGAAAAAAACTATTGAACATAATTTTTGTCAAACTAGTATTTAACGTTTTGTTTTGTAGAAACGAAAACTATGGCGTTTACG
>JAXIVD010000176.1:94171-151671 GCA_036785275.1 Cancer borealis | reverse complement strand
AGCAGCAGACTGTGACAGTGAATAACACACACACACACACACACACACACACACACACACACACACACACACACACACACACACAAACAAACACTAGTATAATCTCATTCTTTCTCGCCACACGGTCACAGATCTACGTCTGGCACACACAAACCAAGAAGAATCATCCATACAGCAGGGAGATCCTCGGTACCAAGTTTGATGGAACCAACTTAAGGGTGTTGCAGAAGGAGATCATGCTGTAGCCAGGGTAGCAGGAGAATATAGAACAGAACAGAACCCTCAACCTTACTCACACGAATGGTCAACACGTGGCAAAACTAAAGTGTGTGTGTATCCTACATCATTTGGAAAGCATTAGTGTTAACATTTTTACTTTCTTTCCTTCCACCTTGACTGTGGTTGAGGTGAGATATCCCCAAGGTTTTTTGGGTAAGGGGAACCTCTACTCAGTTTTATCTTGATATGCACAAAGAATTCTGACATTCATTACTGTCGCAAATAAATAATTGATAAGATATCCACATTTCCCATATTCCCCCAATAAGCATTGGGACATGTGGAATGTAAGGGGTTTTCTGGTGGGTGTAAAAGTGAAGTTTTACCCAAACCTAACCAGGGAATTGCTCCCAATGGAGCCACTTAACTAATGTGTATTTAGTGAAACTTCAAAAAACACACAAAGTTTAGGAACAGCTGGTGTAAATTAAAAGATTCAATAATATACAGGAGAGGAAAAGGTTTTTAGAGACGGTGAGAAAGCATCAGCAGTGGGTGAGACCTCTACTCCACACTTCATCCTATATGGACAGGAGTTCATTACACACTTTTATGACTCTCATCTTTTCATCTCATTACCCCACAGTCCCCTCTCAAATAATAACTTCCACTGCACGCATTCTTGATTGCTATCCCCTATTCATGTTTAAGCCTCTGGCTCCATACATCAATACTAGTACGAGAATACTATTTATCAATCCTCTTTTTACTTCCAATTTTCTAATTCAATAATGGATAACGGATATTATTTAAGTATTATTATTTTCTATTCATATTGTGAACATTATTTCAATTATCTTATTATTTGGAATAAAAATTTTATTTGTAGAAAAATTATACACGTGTGGTGAAGAATATCCTTTTTTCTTTTGTAATAAAGCATTTATTAAAAGCAGGAATAAAATATTGTGTTTTAATTATAAATATTATCGATCATTATTGTGTTTTGAGCATCAGTAATATTTATATGGATCATGAGTACTCCCACCTCATGGATCACCAGTACTCCCACCTCATGGATCACCAGTACTCCCACCTCATGGATCACCAGTACTCCCACCTCATGGATCACCAGTACTTCCACCTCATGCATCACCAGTACTCCCACCTCATGGATCACCAGTACTCCCACCTCATGGATCACAAGTACTCCCACCTCATGCATCACCAGTACTCCCACCTCATGGATCACCAGTACTCCCACCTCATGGATCACAAGTACTCCCACCTCATGCATCACCAGTACTCCCACCTCATGCATCACCAGTACTCCCACCTCATGGATCACTAGTACTCCCACCTCATGCATCACCAGTACTCCCACCTCATGCATCACCAGTACTCCCACCTCATGCATCACCAGTACTCCCACCTCATGGATCACTAGTACTCCCACCTCATGCATCACCAGTACTCCCACCTCATGCATCACCAGTACTCCCACCTCATGCATCACCAGTACTCCCACCTCATGCATCACCAGTACTCCCACCTCATGCATCACCAGTACTCCCACCTCATGGATCACTAGTACTCCCACCTCATGCATCACCAGTACTCCCACCTCATGGATCACCAGTACTCCCACCTCATGGATCACCAGTACTATCACCACATACATCACCAGTACTCCCACCTCATGCATCACCAGTACTCCCACCTCATGGATCACCAGTACTCCCACCTCATGCATCACCAGTACTCCCACCTCAGGCATCACCAGTACTCCCATCTCATGGATCACCAGTACTCCCACCTCATGCATCACCAGTACTCCCACCTCATGCATCACCAGTACTCCCACCTCAGGCATCACCAGTACTCCCACCTCAGGGATCACCAGTACTCCCACCCCATGGATCACCAGTACTCCCACCCCATGGATCACCAGTACTCCCACCTCATGCATCACCAGTACTCCCACCTCATGGATCACCAGTACTCCCACCTCATGGATCACCAGTACTCCCACCTCATGCATCACCAGTACTCCCACCTCATGCATCACCAGTACTCCCACCTCATGGATCACCAGTACTCCCACCTCATGCATCACCAGTACTCCCACCTCTTGGATCACCAGTACTCCCCCCTCATGGATCACCAGTACTCCCACCTCATGCATCACCAGTACTCCCACCTCAGGCATCACCAGTACTCCCATCTCATGGATCACCAGTACTCCCACCTCAGGCATCACCAGTACTCCCACCTCATGGATCACCAGTACTCCCACCTCATGGATCACCAGTACTCCCACCTCAGGCATCACCAGTACTCCCATCTCATGGATCACCAGTACTCCCACCTCATGCATCACCAATACTCCCACCTCTTGGATCACCAGTACTCCCACCTCATGCATCACCAGTACTCCCACCTCATGGATCACCAGTACTCCCACCTCATGGATCACCAGTACTCCCACCTCATGGATCACCAGTACTCCCACCTCATGGATCACCAGTTCTCCCAACTCATGCATCACCAGTACTCCCACCTCATGGATCACCAGTACTCCCACTTCATGCATCACCAGTACTCCCACCTCACGGATCACCAGTACTCCCATCTCATGCATCACCAGTACTCCCACCTCATGGATCACCAGTACTCCCACCCCATGGATCACCAGTACTCACACCTCATAGATCACCAGTACTATCACCTCATGCATCACCACTACTCCCACCTCAAGGATCACCAGTACTCCCACCTCATGCATAACCAGTACTCCCACCTCATGCATCACCAGTACTCCCACCTCATGCATCACCAGTACTCCCACCTCAGGCATCACCAGTACTCCCATCTCATGGATCACCAGTACTCCCACCTCATGCATCACCAGTACTCCCACCTCAGGCATCACCAGTACTCCCATCTCATGGATCACCAGTACTCCCACCTCATGCATCACCAGTACTCCCACCTCATGCATCACCAGTACTCCCACCTCATGGATCACCAGTACTCCCACCTCAGGCATCACCAGTACTCCCATCTCATGGATCACCAGTACTCCCACCTCATGCATCACCAGTACTCCCACCTCATGCATCACCAGTACTCCCACCTCTTGGATCACCAGTACTCCCAACTCATGCATCACCAGTACTCCCACCTCATGGATCACCAGTATTCCCACCTCATGCATCACCAGTACTCCCACCTCATGGATCACCAGTACTCCCACCTCATGCATCACCAGTACTCCCACCTCATGGATCACCAGTACTCCCACCCCATGGATCACCAGTACTCCCACCTCATAGATCACCAGTACTATCACCTCATGCATCACCACTACTCCCACCTCAAGGATCACCAGTACTCCCACCTCATGCATAACCAGTACTCCCACCTCATGGATCACCAGTACTCCCACCTCATGGATCACCAGTACTATCACCTCATGCATCACCAGTACTCCCACCTCATGGATCACCAGTACTTCCACCTCATGCATCACCAGTACTCCCACCTCATGCATCACCAGTACTTCCACCTCATGCATCACCAGTACTCCCACCTCATAGATCACCAGTACTCCCACCTTATGGATCACCAGTACTATCACCTCATGCATCACCAGTACTCCCACCTCAAGCATCACCAGTACTCCCACCTCATGCATCACCAGTACTATCACCTCATGCATCACCAGTACTCCCACCTCATGCATCACAAGTACTCCCACCTCATGCATCACCAGTACTCCCACCTCATGGATCACCAGTACTCCCACCTCATGCATCACCAGTACTCCCACCTCATGGATCACCAGTACTCCCACCTCATGGATCACCAGTACTCCCACCTCATGCATCACCAGTACTCCCACCTCATGCATCACCAGTACTCCCACCTCATGCATCACAAGTACTCCCACCTCATGCATCACCAGTACTCCCACCTCATGCATCACCAGTACTCCCACCTCATGCATCACCAGTACTTCTACCTCATGCATCACCAGTACTCCCACCTCATGCATCACCAGTACTCCCACCTCATGCATCACCAGTACTCCCACCTCATGCATCACCAGTACTCCCACCTCATGCATCACCAGTACTCCCACCTCATGCATCACCAGTACTTCTACCTCATGCATCACCAGTACTCCCACCTCATGCATCACCAGTACTCCCACCTCATGCATCACAAGTACTCCCACCTCATGCATCACCAGTACTCCCACCTCATGCATCACTAGTACTTCTACCTCATGCATCACCAGTACTCCCACCTCATGCATCACCAGTACTCCCACCTCATGCATCACCAGTACTCCCACCTCATGCATCACCAGTACTCCCACCTCATGCATCACCAGTACTCCCACCTCATGCATCACCAGTACTCCCACCTCATGCATCACAAGTACTCCCACCTCATGCATCACCAGTACTCCCACCTCATGCATCACAAGTACTCCCACCTCATGCATCACCAGTACTCCCACCTTATGCATCACCAGTACTTCTACCTCATGCATCACCAGTACTCTCACCTCATGCATCACTAGTACTCCCACCTCATGCATCACCAGTACTCCCACCTCATGGATCACCAGTACTCCCACCTCAGGCATCACCAGTACTCCCACCTCATGGATCACCAGTACTCCCACCTCATGCATCACCAGTACTCCCACCTCATGCATCACCAGTACTCCCACCTCATGGATCACCAGTACTCCTGTTGTGCCTGACCACTGAGCTTAATCACAGTGCAAGCTGAAGTCGCTGCCACCACCTTGCAGATTGCAAGCTGCAAGGAACTTAACTATGGTAGTGTGTCGAGGGCAAGGCGGGTGGATCTATTCTCCTTCTTGCTCGTCGCGTTCTCGTAGTCTTTTGCAGGATTGTAGGATTGTAGGATGTTAGCGTGATGTGTGTTACGTGTTCATTGCAATAGTTCACTCACTCACCTCAAACTCTCACTCACTCTGGTTAGATAGTAAGCTTGTATCACTACAGGTTTATTTGAGTAAAAGTAGGTACACTTGGTGTCACCGATTCAGGACGTCTGCTCTCGCCCAGAGCCAAGACTGAAGTGACTGACATATTTTACAGCTAACAATGGGAGAGGATCAAAATAGAGGACATGACGGAAACAAAATGGAGAAAAGATGGACGAGCGGAAAGATGAGGAGGAGAAGCGAGATAATCTGTTAATCCCTTGGCCCATGGGACAGGAGATGCTTTTCGGTGGGAAAGCTGAGAACATATCCAGGTGTTCGTGGACGACGAGTCAAGGGGATTAGCGCGGTCAGTGTCTTATACCCACACCTGGGTAAATCTTTGTAGCTATCACACGACACCTGTGTCAACACACTAACATACAAAAGTATTGTAAATACATGCATACATACATATTAATATATTAAATATAAGTTGTAATAGTACACTCCTACCTCATGCATCACCAGTACTATCACCTCATGCATCACCAGTACTCCCACCTCATGCATCACCAGTACTCCCACCTCATGGATCACCATTACTCCCACCTCATGGATCACCAGTACTCCCACCTCATGCATCACAAGTACTCCCACCTCATGCATCACCAGTACTCCCACCTCATGCATCACCAGTACTTCTACCTCATGCATCACCAGTACTCCCACCTCATGCATCACCAGTTCTCCCACCTCATGGATCACCAGTACTCCCACCTCATGGATCACTAGTACTCCCACCTCATGCATCACCAGTACTCCCACCTCATGCATCACCAGTACTCCCATCTCATGAATCACTAGTGCTCCCACCTCATGCATCACAAGTACTCCCACCTCATGGATCACCAGTATTCCCACCTCATGCATCACCAGTACTCCCACCTCAGGCATCACCAGTACTCCTGTGGTGCCCGGGGGGGGACAGGGGCGTTATTTTTTATTTATTTATTATAGTTGTTAATTGTTGTTATTCTATTCTTTATTTAATTAATTTGTTTTACTTTCACTTCTCTGCTGAAGGACCATCAGTGTGGTGCCTTGTCATTAAATTAACTTCGAATGGGGAACTCTCATGGCAATTAAAAAGATATTTACTTTGATTAATTATATTAATTAATGGTCCCTGATGTTGGATATTTCCCTGAATATTAAGAAAAGAAAGCTGCCACCACCCCCAAAGGTTTAGTGAGAATTAGGGGATTCTCAGGGAATTTAATTTCTTCCTAAAGGGAAGTTAAAATATTCGAAAGAGAAAATAATTACTACCAGGGAAATATAGGCGACCAATGAAAAGAAAGGGGGAACTGATTTAACAATTTAGTTATTTGGTAGAGTGGACTGAGTTTCAATAAGGCACATGGATTCGTGGATTTGTTTCATATCCTTTTTCAAGAGTTTTGAGCACCTCCCTATTAACCTTACCACACCAACGGAAGGTTAGTATTAACACAGAATCACTTTCTCAGATTTTACTTGAGTTATTTATTTAATGTATACTTTGAATATCACAGGCTGATCACTGAGTCTTAGAAACACGGCTTAGTTATAGTATCAGACAACTTAATGGCTCATGGCAGAAAAACTTCACCTTCCTCAAAAAGAAAATAAATACAGAGTTGGCAATACATATCTCACCTCGAGATACCAAGCTCTTCACACATTATACATTATACCCTTGACTCCCTTCCCTGAAAAATATCACCTTAAAAATGTTATAATTTTGTAACTGGGCCTGAGAACAGTTAAAGAACCTTTTCTCAGGGGATTTCCGAAGGTAAGGTGATCTCAATGTTTCTGTTTATGCATACATAGTATAATTCTTCCTCACTAAGTAGGAATACGCGATTTCTATTCCTGAATACATGGGCTGGGTCTATCAGACCGTCTTACGTGACACATAGTTTCCTAAAGCTTAACTTGGAAATTTGGCAGTGGCTTTCTAGCCGTTCATTTAACTACAAAAACAAAAGAAAGTAAATGAGAAATTGGTGTAACTGTCGTGGAGGCATTCTTTCCCTGTGAACACAATCAATGTAGAACGACGAGTCAGTATAATTCACTTCCTTAACTCAGAAGTTAATACACAGTCACAATAACATAGAAATTACCGTGAAAAATATATATTGTACACCATGAAATAATTTGTAGGGAATAGGGGACCATGCGGTTTTGAAACCACGTTGTCCTTCTTTAAGAGAAGGAAATTGATATTATCCACTTATAATAGATCTCAATAGGGGTTTACATGTATTGTCAGACTATTGGGGAAGACTATGGACTATATAATAATGGCGAGAGGCATTGAATTTCACAAATATTGAGGGATTTCGAGAGCGATGTCACTCACCTGTAAACACAATCAACGCTGAACGACGAGTGACGCTCTCTGGGAAAAAGGCGGGAGATGAGAAGGGGGAAGGGGGGGGTTTCGAGGATATTCCTCCTTTGATCTTATTATTAATTGATGATTGAGACGTGAAATAGTTATCAATTTATAGGAAATTAATTTTGACGCTAAATAAGTGACATTTAGATATCTATTGAACCTGATCTCTGGATTACTATATAGGGGAACATTTTTGTCTACGTGACTTTTCTCAGGGACAGGCCCTGGGGCGTGGGATCACATCACATGGTGCAATATTACGTCATTCTTAACAAAATTTTGTGGGAAGATAACTAAGTAGGTTAATTATATTAGACTATGGAGAGTATTTTGACAAGTTAATAACTATTAATAATGATTAGATTATGATATTAATTTCTTTCCATAGAAAACTGTCTTGTGGGAGGGGTTGACTGCATAGGATTTGAAAGTTTGGAGAAACAATTCTAATATAAACCTTAATATAAACATATAGTATGAAAGTATGAATGATGTGAGTAAAAACATTTATATAATGCAGTATCCCCTTGGGAATACAGGATCTAAGGGCAGACTAAACATAACAAAAAAAGGTACATTCAGTAGGCCTATTTGAGATTAAATTGGAAGCATCACACGACTTTTCCCTCCGGGTGAAATGTTTTTACTCACTAATAATAAAAAATTACATCCTAACAGTTTTACAATTTAGGAACTGGTTTAGTGGTCACTAAGGCTTCAACCCACCTTGGTTTTCCATCAGTCTAACATTCACTCGACCTTCCCCACCACTCCACTACTTCTGCAGCCCTTCCTGGCTAAAACACTGGCAACGTAATATGTGGTTCCTGAGAAACCAATTGACTGGCTACTGCTGCTACTTGGCTGTAGTTCAGATTATTGTAGGGCACACCCCAGTCCACATACTCATGAGAGAAGTATGGATGATCTCGTCAACTGTACAAGATCCCGGACACTCGGTAGCTAAGTTGAGCCTTCCAGCCCTTGACTTTCACACCAAAACAAACAATAACATAAATTCTCAGTCATTCATCTTCATTTGCTCACAACATTCGCATTCAATCACCCTTCATTCGTTTCCGCAGCAAGTGGTCATACAGGAAGCATTTGACAGAGCTTAGGCTACGTCCTGATGTCTCCTCCACCTCCTAACACCGGCAGACTGTAGCTTAGAGGCCTAATCACACTACTACCAGGTGTGATTCCCTCACGTTAAAGTGGCCTACAGCTCCCTGAACTAGTCCATTGTGTGAACTACACACAATCCTGTGAACTTATCTTCTACTTTAAAAGTTCACCACTCCTTCAGGGCTCAAACTAGGCCCGGGGGAATTAAGGTGGATAGTCTATCGACCTGTCACACCTGGGTCGATTCACCAACAACATACCTCCAAGGGGATTGCAACTTAGCACCACTAATTGTCCAAACCTTTTCCTTTATATCTTAAAATTAATACCCATGGTGGCATAGTCTTTGGGGTTGTTTCTGCCCAGCCACTGTACCTAACACTCCTCGATATATCTTCGAGTTTTTTTCCTAAGCCGTGGAGGCAGTGGTTCTTCATTGTCTTCCTTGGCACACGACACTTCCAAGGGGGCTAATAACCATTCCTCGGTACCCACATACGGCTTCACTTTCTCAGCCGCCCTTTGCACCTTTTGTCTGGTAAAGACGTTCTCGAGCAGGTAAGCACCACCATCCCTAATGATTTCTATAGTCTTGTAGGGACCGGTCCACTTAGGGTTCAGTTTCCTGCTAGTACCTGGCAGTGTCACTTCCTGTCTGACCCACACCAATTGTCCAACACTGACGGCTTGGTTAGTTCTTTTCCTGTTCGCCACTTCCCGGTACCGTCGTGTCTGTTTGAGATGGGTCTGTTTGATCACCTCCTTAGCCACCTCTAGTCCTTCGGGGTCTCCTGCAATACTGGGGAGGGGGGAATCCACTTGACGAGGGGCATGGCGTCCGAAGAAGGCGAAGAAAGGCTGGACGGCCGTTGAAGAGTGCACAGCATGGTTGAGTACTGTCTGGCAGGACGCCAGATACTGCGGCCACTTGAGTGGGTACCCTGCACATAGGATAGCCAGTACCATCTTGAGGGACGAATGGAGCCTCTCCGTGGTGCTGTTCCCTCGGGGATGATATGGGGTTGTATGGCAGTTGGCAATACGATGCCTCCGGCAGAGGTCTTGGAACTGCCGGGACACAAACTCCAACCCGTTGTCGTGGACCACAGACTGGGGGGTGCCGAAGTCTGCGAGGTACTGCTCCATGCTCTCCACGACAGTGTGTGTGTGTTTTGTTTTAAGTGGGTATAATTTCACGAACCTACTGAAATGATCCACTACTGTTAAGACATATCGATAACCATGTGTCCCTGCGGTCATATCAGTAAGATCAATGCCTAATCTTTCTAATGGTTGTGATACTGATGGTAATTCTTGCCATTTCTGTTGCAATCCTGTGGTACCCTTAAACTGTTGGCAAGTGAGGCCATTTTTTACATACTGGTTAACTTCAGATTTCAGGTTGGCCCAATAGAAAAATTCTTCTGCCTTGGCTATTGTTTTCTTTTGCCCGAAATGTCCAGAAACTACATGGGCAAATTCTAAAGCTTTCTGTTTGAGTGGTTGAGGAACTACCAAGCAATAGTGAAGGGTGCCATCTACTTTTTCCTTAATAAAATACAAGACTTTTTCTTCTACCACAAACTGATCTAAGATGACTTTAGGGTATAATTTTGTAGGTAGCTTTCCCCCTTCTAAATATTCTGCTAGTTCTTTCCATCTCTCATCTTCTCTTTGGGCTTCGGCTATGGCTGTTAGACTTAGTCCTAAATAATTTCTGGGCTCGGTTATCTGACGAACTACTCTTACTGGCCTTGACAAACTGTCAGCCACCACATTTTGTTTCCCTTTTAGATACTTAATGTCGTAAGTATATTCCCTCATTTCCAGTATCCACCTGCTCATTCGGGGGCTTTTGGTTTTCCTCTTGAAAATACTAGTTAATGGTTGGTGGTCAGTAAAAATGCTAAATTTTGTTCCCCATAAATAATGATGAAAATTTCTGCATGTTAACACTACTCCTAGGGCTTCTCGATCAGTGGCTGAATATCTAGACTCAGTGGGGTTTAATTTTTTTGAGAAGTAACCGATGGGCTTGTTACTTCCATCTACTTGAATCTGGCTGAGGACACCTCCAACATGAGTATTGCTAGCATCCGTGGTGACTATAAATGGTTGTGTTAATTCTGCCTTAACTAACACTGGGGCATCACTGAGTATTTGTTTTAGGGTGGTAAAAGAGTGTTGGCATTCTTTTGTCCAATTAAATTTAGTATTCTTTTTTGTGAGGTTGTTTAGGGGGGCTGCTAATTTGGCAAAATTTTGGATGTGTTTACGATAGAAAGAACACATTCCTAAGTATCGTCTGACTCCTTTAACTGTGCTGGGAGGAGGCATTTTTTTGATGGCTTCGACATTTTTAGGGTCAGGTTTACATCCTTCTTTAGAGACCAAATGGCCCAAAAATTTTACTTCTGCCTCTCCAAAAGTACATTTGCTCAAATTTAATTTGATGCCACTTTCCTCTAGGGTCTGAAAGATCTTTTGGACTCTAGTTAACATAGTGGAAAAATCAGGGGCCCACAAGATTATGTCATCCAGATAATTTCTAACCCATCCCTCCTTCAATAAAGGGGTTAAGATTGAGGCCATTTGTCGAGAGAAGATGGCTGGTGAGCAGGACAATCCAAACGGGAGTCTGCGGAAGCGATATAATGATATTCCATCACTAAAGGTGGTAATGTCTCGAGAACTGTCTTTGATGGTAACTTGGAAGTAGGCTTCCTTAAGATCCAGGGTGGTATAGAAAGCCTGGCCCGAGGCTTGCTCGACTAATTCGTCCAACCTTGGGAGAGGATAAATGTCAGTGGCTAAGTGAGTATTTACTTTTCTGTAATCGAGACACATCCTCTTAGAGCCATCTGATTTGCTTACTAATACAATCGGGCTGAGCCATGCAGCAGTCGATTTTTCTATAATTTCCCGGGCTTCCATATCTTCTAGCATTTGGCTAATTATTTCCTTTGAGGCTTCAGGATACCGGTACATAGGGGCCCTCACAGGACTGTCATCTGTCAACTGAATCTCCACAGGGGGGACATTAAAGGTTCCCAATTCTCCCTCTTCCAGCAAAAATAGCTGATCATGGGCTAAGATGACTTTATTTAATTCTGCTTTTTGTGTTTTCCTTAAATGGGACATGGGTAATTTAGATAATAGGTGATTTAACTTTTCTTTACGTCCTCCAGGAATACTAGGTTGGTCGGAATGGGGAAGGTGGTCATTTTGAATGTGATGTACTGAAGGTGAATTTACTTCGCCCTTCTCATACCAGCCAAAAAGGGTGCCTATTTTAAAAATTTTGGGTACTTTGGTGTTGTTAGTTACTGGGCAGGGAATAGTTTGATCATCATTTACGTTAACACAAAAGGGGTGACAGTTACTGGAGGGTTTTCCTTGTGGGTGTACTATGAGGGTGGTACCAGTTTCTTCTGCAACCGTTAGGGGAATGAATTTGGTTTGATATGGATCTAGCCGAATTTCTTTGGGATTATGCAATTGGTTCTCAAGTTTTAATGATATTACTGGGGGAGGAAGTTGAGTTACGTTACGGACTGCACTTTTCCGGGGTCGAATTTGGTGGACGGCATAAGGAGCCTTTCCCCAATGAAATAACTTCTTCTCAGGATCCCATATGAATGAGGAATGGAATAGGATGTCAGTTCCCAGCAACATATCTGCTTGCAAATAGCTGTTTGGAACCACTGGGACCCATTTCTTTACTACCGTTTGCAGCCCAATACCTACTTCCACTAACACTGAACCTAGTATTCTGAGGGGTGTTCCTGTTACTCGTTGGAGACAAGGGAATTTTCTTTTCTGGTGGAGTTCACAACCTAATTTACTTCTGGTGGATTCTTTCATTAAAGTATAACTACTACCAGTATCTACCAAAGCTGACACTAATTTATTGTTTACTGATAGTTGAATTATAGGAGAGGTGGGGGCCTGAGTTAGTCAGCTATGATTCTGGTTAATTCTCCCTGGGCAATTGGCATTTCCCCTTCTGCAATTCATGCGTCGGCAGTCAAAGCACGACCCATCGTGGGGAGCTGAGGCACATTCTCTCAGGTTGTGAGTGTGAGAACGACAATAAGGGCAGAATACTTTGGGCTTTGGGGAGGACCATGACCGTCCAGAAGGAGTAAGGGACTGATACTGATGGTATTGACTGGGTGGGCTAATTGATTTGAGCTGGCTTAATTGAGTTGTCAGGGCCTTCATCTGTTCCTTGAGATCTTCTATCTCGGACTTGCTTTCTGACTCTGGGGAGGGGGCTGGGGCAGAAGTTAGGGGTTGGGTGACTTTTGGTCTTACTGACTTTTCATTTTCTCTGGACACCTGCTGTACAGATGGGGTTTGTGTTTCCAAGAAAAGTTGTCTTTGGTACTCAACTCTGTCCAGGAATTTATTTAGGGGGTAGGCTTCATCTAAGAAACCTTCCAATTTATCTTTGAGATCTCGTGGTAGACCTTGCCATACCTTTCGTTTTAGGTATTTGTTTCTATCAGGAAATTTTTCATTTGGAAATTTAGACTCTAAAGTGGCGTATTTGCAAATGGTTCTATTACAAAAGACTTGTGGGCTCTCTCCCCAGTCATAAAATTCATTTTCTAAATCCTGCCACGCTCGGTCTAGATTCACATCTACAGCAAACTCATTTTTTAATAGCTGACAAAAATTACTCCATGAAAGGTTCGGCCGTTTTCGTTGGTGGTTATGTACGAGCATGACTATTTCTGATCCTAACCTGCTTTTGGCGACTTGGATTCGGGAGGCATCCTCGGGTGTGGCCTGTTCTATCAATTCAATAAACATTTGGAGGCGTGTTGAAGCCTCTAGGCCCTCCAGGTGGTTTAGTTCGAGCATGGGGATGTCTCTCGGTTTGGTTACTGGGGGGCGACTAACTACAGGTGAGGCAAGGGTCTCTTCCTGTTTGATGACGCGACTCCCTATTCTCTCTATCACCGCGGCCTGGTGACGTACCACATTCTTTAATTCTTCGATTTCCCCTCTCATGATTTTGGAGTTTTCAAGATTCCAACTGCCCTCTACTGTCTCCATTTCTCTATCTTCATACTCCATTTTGGCTAGGGATACTGGGTCAGTTTGTACCTTAATCCAGACTAACTTACTCCAGGCTAACTTAATCTAACTCACCACTGAAATTTTCCACATCCTCCCTTGTTGTGGCAATGTTAGGCAGTGCTCAAAACACTTTGAATCCCACCGCTTAAGCCACCAGTGTCGTGCCCGGGGGGGAACGGGGGGCGTTATTTTTTATTTATTTATTATAGTTGTTAATTGTTGTTATTCTATTCTTTATTTAATTAATTTGTTTTACTTTCACTTCTCTGCTGAAGGACCATCAGTGTGGTGCCTTGTCATTAAATTAACTTCGAATGGGGAACTCTCATGGCAATTAAAAAGATATTTACTTTGATTAATTATATTAATTAATGGTCCCTGATGTTGGATATTTCCCTGAATATTAAGAAAAGAAAGCTGCCACCACCCCCAAAGGTTTAGTGAGAATTAGGGGATTCTCAGGGAATTTAATTTCTTCCTAAAGGGAAGTTAAAATATTCGAAAGAGAAAATAATTACTACCAGGGAAATATAGGCGACCAATGAAAAGAAAGGGGGAACTGATTTAACAATTTAGTTATTTGGTAGAGTGGACTGAGTTTCAATAAGGCACATGGATTCGTGGATTTGTTTCATATCCTTTTTCAAGAGTGTTGAGCACCTCCCTATTAACCTTACCACACCAACGGAAGGTTAGTATTAACACAGAATCACTTTCTCAGATTTTACTTGAGTTATTTATTTAATGTATACTTTGAATATCACAGGCTGATCACTGAGTCTTAGAAACACGGCTTAGTTATAGTATCAGACAACTTAATGGCTCATGGCAGAAAAACTTCACCTTCCTCAAAAAGAAAATAAATACAGAGTTGGCAATACATATCTCACCTCGAGATACCAAGCTCTTCACACATTATACATTATACCCTTGACTCCCTTCCCTGAAAAATATCACCTTAAAAATGTTATAATTTTGTAACTGGGCCTGAGAACAGTTAAAGAACCTTTTCTCAGGGGATTTCCGAAGGTAAGGTGATCTCAATGTTTCTGTTTATGCATACATAGTATAATTCTTCCTCACTAAGTAGGAATACGCGATTTCTATTCCTGAATACATGGGCTGGGTCTATCAGACCGTCTTACGTGACACATAGTTTCCTAAAGCTTAACTTGGAAATTTGGCAGTGGCTTTCTAGCCGTTCATTTAACTACAAAAACAAAAGAAAGTAAATGAGAAATTGGTGTAACTGTCGTGGAGGCATTCTTTCCCTGTGAACACAATCAATGTAGAACGACGAGTCAGTATAATTCACTTCCTTAACTCAGAAGTTAATACACAGTCACAATAACATAGAAATTACCGTGAAAAATATATATTGTACACCATGAAATAATTTGTAGGGAATAGGGGACCATGCGGTTTTGAAACCACGTTGTCCTTCTTTAAGAGAAGGAAATTGATATTATCCACTTATAATAGATCTCAATAGGGGTTTACATGTATTGTCAGACTATTGGGGAAGACTATGGACTATATAATAATGGCGAGAGGCATTGAATTTCACAAATATTGAGGGATTTCGAGAGCGATGTCACTCACCTGTAAACACAATCAACGCTGAACGACGAGTGACGCTCTCTGGGAAAAAGGCGGGAGATGAGAAGGGGGAAGGGGGGGGTTTCGAGGATATTCCTCCTTTGATCTTATTATTAATTGATGATTGAGACGTGAAATAGTTATCAATTTATAGGAAATTAATTTTGACGCTAAATAAGTGACATTTAGATATCTATTGAACCTGATCTCTGGATTACTATATAGGGGAACATTTTTGTCTACGTGACTTTTCTCAGGGACAGGCCCTGGGGCGTGGGATCACATCACATGGTGCAATATTACGTCATTCTTAACAAAATTTTGTGGGAAGATAACTAAGTAGGTTAATTATATTAGACTATGGAGAGTATTTTGACAAGTTAATAACTATTAATAATGATTAGATTATGATATTAATTTCTTTCCATAGAAAACTGTCTTGTGGGAGGGGATGACTGCATAGGATTTGAAAGTTTGGAGAAACAATTCTAATATAAACCTTAATATAAACATATAGTATGAAAGTATGAATGATGTGAGTAAAAACATTTATATAATGCAGTATCCCCTTGGGAATACAGGATCTAAGGGCAGACTAAACATAACAAAAAAAAGGTACATTCAGTAGGCCTATTTGAGATTAAATTGGAAGCATCACACTCCCATCTCATGGATCACCAGTACTCCCACCTCATGCATCACCAGTACTCCCACCTCATGCATCACCAGTACTCCCACCTCATGCATCACCAGTACTCCCACCTCAGGCATCACCAGTACTCCCATCTCATGGATCACCAGTACTCCCACCCCATGGATCACCAGTACTCCCACCTCAGGCATCACCAGTACTCCCATCTCATGGATCACCAGTACTCCCACCTCATGCATCACCAGTACTCCCACCTCATGCATCACCAGTACTCCCACCTCATGCATCACCAGTACTCCCACCTCAGGCATCACCAGTACTCCCATCTCATGGATCACCAGTACTCCCACCCCATGGATCACCAGTACTCCCACCTCATGCATCACCAGTACTCCCACCTCATGCATCACCAGTACTCCCACCTCATGCATCACCAGTACTCCCACCTCAGGCATCACCAGTACTCCCATCTCATGGATCACCAGTACTCCCACCTCATGCATCACCAGTACTCCCACCTCATGGATCACCAGTACTCCCACATCAGGCATCACCAGTACTCCCATCTCATGGATCACTAGTACTCCCACCTCATGCATCACCAGTACTCCCACCTCATGCATCACCAGTACTCCCACCTCTTGCATCACCAGTACTCCCAGCTCATGCATCACCAGTACTCCCACCTCATGGATCACCAGTACTCCCACCTCATGCATCAACAGTACTCCCACCTCATGGATCACCAGTACTCCCACCTCATGCATCACCAGTACTCCCACCTCATGGATCACCAGTACTCCTATCCCATGGATCACCAGTACTCCCACCTCATGGATCACCAGTACTCCCACCTCATGGATCACCAGTACTATCACCTCATGCATCACCAGTACTCCCACCTCATGGATCACGAGTACTTCCATCTCATGCATCACCAGTACTCCCACCTCATGCATCACCAGTACTTCCACCTCATGCATCACCAGTACTCCCACCTCATGCATCACCAGTACTCCCACCTTATGGATCACCAGTACTATCACCTCATGCATTACCAGTACTCCCACCTCAAGCATCACCAGTACTCCCACCTCATGCATCACCAGTACTATCACCTCATGCATCACTAGTACTCCCACCTCATGCATCACAAGTACTCCCACCTCATGCATCACAAGTACTCCCACCTCATGCATCACAAGTACTCCCACCTCATGCATCACCAGTACTTCTACCTCATGCATCACCAGTACTCCCACCTCATGCATCACCAGTACTCCCACCTCATGCATCACCAGTACTCCCACCTCATGCATCACCAGTACTTCTACCTCATGCATCACCAGTACTCCCACCTCATGCATCACCAGTACTCCCACCTCATGCATCACAAGTACTCCCACCTCAGCAATCACCAGTACTCCCACCTCATGCATCACCAGTACTTCTACCTCATGCATCACCAGTACTCCCACCTCATGCATCACCAGTACTCCCACCTCATGCATCACCAGTACTCCCACCTCATGCATCACCAGTACTCCCACCTCATGCATCACCAGTACTTCTACCTCATGCATCACCAGTACTCCCACCTCATGCATCACCAGTACTCCCACCTCATGCATCACCAGTACTCCCACCTCATGCATCACCACTACTTCTACCTCATGCATCACCAGTACTCCCACCTCATGCATCACCAGTACTCCCACCTCATGCATCACAAGTACTCCCACCTCATGCATCACCAGTACTCCCACCTCATGCATCACCAGTACTTCTACCTCATGTATCACCAGTACTCCCACCTCATGCATCACCAGTACTCCCACCTCATGGATCACCAGTACTCCCAACTCATGCATCACCAGTACTTCTACCTCATGCATCACCAGTACTCCCACCTCATGCATCACCAGTACTCTCACCTCATGCATCACAAGTACTCCCACCTCATGCATCACCAGTACTCCCACCTCATGCATCACAAGTACTCCCACCTCATGCATCACCAGTACTCCCACCTCATGCATCACCAGTACTTCTACCTCATGCATTACCAGTACTCTCACCTCATGCATCACTGGTACTCCCACCTCATGCATCACCAGTACTCCCACCTCATGGATCACCAGTACTCCCACCTCAGGCATCACCAGTACTCCCACCTCATGGATCACCAGTACTCCCCCCTCATGCATCACCAGTACTCCCACCTCATGCATCACCAGTACTCCCACCTCATGGATCACCAGTACTCCTACCTCATGCATCACCAGTACTATCACCTCATGCATCACCAGTACTCCCACCTCATGCATCACCAGTACTCCCACCTCATGGATCACCAGTACTCCCACCTCATGGATCACCAGTACTCCAACCTCATGCATCACAAGTACTCCCACCTCATGCATCACCAGTACTCCCACCTCATGCATCACCAGTACTTCTACCTCATGCATCACCAGTACTCCCACCTCATGCATCACCAGTACTCCCACCTCATGCATCACAAGTACTCCCACCTCATGCATCAACAGTACTTCTACCTCATGCATCACCAGTACTCTCACCTCATGCATCACTAGTACTCCCACCTCATGCATCACCAGTACTCCCACCTCATGGATCACCAGTATTCCCACCTCATGGATCACCAGTACTCATAACTCATGCATCACCAGTACTCCCACCTCATGGATCACCAGTACTCCCACCTCATGCATCACCAGTACTCCCACCTCATGCATCACCAGTACTCTTACTTCATGCATCACCAGTACTCCCACCTCATGCATCACCAGTACTCCTACCTCATGCATCACCAGCACTCCCACCTCATGGATCACCAGTATTCCTACCTCATGCATCATCAGTACTATCACCTCATGCATCACCAGTACTCCCACCTCATGCATCACCAGTACTCCCACCTCATAAATCACCAGTACTCTCACCTCATGGATCACCAGAACTCCCACCTCATGCATCACAAGTACTCCCACCTCATACATCACCAGTACTCCCACCTCATGCATCACCAGTACTCCCACCTCATGGATCACCAGTACTCCCACCTCATGGATCACCAGTACTATCACCTCATGCATCACCAGTACTCCCACCTCATGGATCACCAGTACTCCCACCTCATGCATCACCAGTACTCCCACCTCATGCATCACCAGTACTCCCACCTCATGCATCACAAGTACTCCCACCTCATGCATCACCAGTACTCCCACCTCAAGCATCACCAGTACTCCCACCTCAGGCATCACCAGTACTCCCACCTCATGGATCACCAGTACTCCCACCTCATGCATCACCAGTACTATCACCTCATGCATCACCAGTACTCCCACCTCATGCATCACAAGTACTCCCACCTCATGCATCACCAGTACTCCCACCTCATGCATCACAAGTACTCCCACCTCATGCATCACCAGTACTCCCACCTCATGCATCACCAGTACTCCCACCTCATGCATCACCAGTACTTCTACCTCATGCATCACCAGTACTCCCATCTCATGCATCACCAGTACTCCCACCTCATGCATCACCAGTACTCCCACCTCATGCATCACCAGTACTTCTACCTCATGCATCACCAGTACTCCCACCTCATGCATCACCAGTACTCCCACCTCATGCATCACAAGTACTCCCACCTCATGCATCACCAGTACTCCCACCTCATGCATCACTAGTACTTCTACCTCATGCATCACCAGTACTCCCACCTCATGCATCACCAGTACTCCCACCTCATGCATCACCAGTACTCCCACCTCATGCATCACCAGTACTCCCACCTCATGCATCACCAGTACTCCCACCTCATGCATCACCAGTACTCCCACCTCATGCATCACAAGTACTCCCACCTCATGCATCACCAGTACTCCCACCTCATGCATCACAAGTACTCCCACCTCATGCATCACCAGTACTCCCACATTATGCATCACCAGTACTTCTACCTCATGCATCACCAGTACTCTCACCTCATGCATCACTAGTACTCCCACCTCATGCATCACCAGTACTCCCACCTCATGGATCACCAGTACTCCCACCTCAGGCATCACCAGTACTCCCACCTCATGGATCACCAGTACTCCCACCTCATGCATCACCAGTACTCCCACCTCATGCATCACCAGTACTCCCACCTCATGGATCACCAGTACTCCTGTTGTGCCTGACCACTGAGCTTAATCACAGTGCAAGCTGAAGTCGCTGCCACCACCTTGCAGATTGCAAGCTGCAAGGAACTTAACTATGGTAGTGTGTCGAGGGCAAGGCGGGTGGATCTATTCTCCTTCTTGCTCGTCGCGTTCTCGTAGTCTTTTGCAGGATTGTAGGATTGTACGATGTCAGCGTGATGTGTGTTACGTGTTCATTGCAATAGTTCACTCACTCACCTCAAACTCTCACTCACTCTGGTTAGATAGTAAGCTTGTATCACTACAGGTTTATTTGAGTAAAAGTAGGTACACTTGGTGTCACCGATTCAGGACGTCTGCTCTCGCCCAGAGCCAAGACTGAAGTGACTGACATATCTTACAGCTAACAATGGGAGAGGATCAAAATAGAGGACATGACGGAAACAAAATGGAGAAAAGATGGACGAGCGGAAAGATGAGGAGGAGAAGCGAGATAATCTGTTAATCCCTTGGCCCATGGGACAGGAGATGCTTTTCGGTGGGAAAGCTGAGAACATATCCAGGTGTTCGTGGACGACGAGTCAAGGGGATTAGCGCGGTCAGTGTCTTATACCCACACCTGGGTAAATCTTTGTAGCTATCACACGACACCTGTGTCAACACACTAACATACAAAAGTATTGTAAATACATGCATACATACATATTAATATATTAAATATAAGTTGTAATAGTACACTCCTACCTCATGCATCACCAATACTATCACCTCATGCATCACCAGTATTCCCACCTCATGCATCACCAGTACTCCCACCTCATGGATCACCAGTACTCCCACCTCATGGATCACCAGTACTCCCACCTCATGCATCACAAGTACTCCCACCTCATGCATCACCAGTACTCCCACCTCATGCATCACCAGTACTTCTACCTCATGCATCACCAGTACTCCCACCTCATGCATCACAAGTACTCCCACCTCATGCATCACCAGTACTCCCACCTCATGCATCACCAGTACTTCTACCTCATGCATCACCAGTACTCCCACCTCATGCATCACCAGTACTCCCACCTCATGGATCACCAGTACTCCCACCTCATGGATCACTAGTACTCCCACCTCATGCATCACCAGTACTCCCACCTCATGCATCACCAGTACTCCCACCTCATGCATCACCAGTACTCCCACCTCATGGATCACCAGTACTCCCACCTCATGCATCACCAGTACTCCCACCTCATGCATCACCAGTACTCCCACCTCATGCATCACCAGTACTCCCACCTCATGGATCACCAGTACTCCCACCTCATGCATCACCAGTACTCCCACCTCATGGATCACTAGTACTCCCACCTCATGCATCACCAGTACTCCCACCTCATGCATCACCAGTACTCCCACCTCGTGCATCACCAGTACTCCCATCTCATGAATCACTAGTACTCCCACCTCATGCATCACCAGTACTCCCACCTCATGGATCACTAGTACTCCCACCTCATGCATCACCAGTACTCCCACCTCATGCATCACCAGTACTCCCACCTCATGCATCACCAGTACTCCCATCTCATGAATCACTAGTACTCCCACCTCATGCATCACAAGTACTCCCACCTCATGCATCACCAGTACTTCCACCTCATGCATCACCAGTACTCCCACCTCATGCATCACCAGTACTCCCACCTCATGGATCACCAGTATTCCCACCTCATGCATCACCAGTACTCCCACCTCAGGCATCACCAGTACTCCCATCTCATGGATCACCAGTACTCCCACCTCATGCATCACCAGTACTCCCACCTCATGCATCACCAGTACTCCCACCTCATGCACCACCAGTACTCCCACCTCAGGCATCACCAGTACTCCCATCTCATGGATCACCAGTACTCCCACCCCATGGATCACCAGTACTCCCACCTTAGGCATCACCAGTACTCCCATCTCATGGATCACCAGTACTCCCACCTCATGCATCACCAGTACTCCCACCTCATGCATCACCAGTACTCCCAACTCATGCATCACCAGTACTCCCACCTCAGGCATCACCAGTACTCCCATCTCATGGATCACCAGTACTCCCACCCCATGGATCACCAGTACTCCCACCTCATGCATCACCAGTACTCCCACCTCATGCATCACCAGTACTCCCACTTCATGCATCACCAGTACTCCCACCTCAGGCATCACCAGTACTCCCATCTCATGGATCACCAGTACTCCCACCTCATGCATCACCAGTACTCCCACCTCATGGATCACCAGTACTCCCACCTCAGGCATCACCAGTACTCCCATCTCATGGATCACCAGTACTCCCACCTCATGCATCACCAGTACTCCCACCTCATGCATCACCAGTACTCCCACCTCTTGCATCACCAGTACTCCCAGCTCATGCATCACCAGTACTCCCACCTCATGGATCACCAGTACTCCCACCTCATGCATCAACAGTACTCCCACCTCATGGATCACCAGTACTCCCACCTCATGCATCACCAGTACTCCCACCTCATGGATCACCAGTACTCCTATCCCATGGATCACCAGTACTCCCACCTCATGGATCATCAGTACTCCCACCTCATGGATCACCAGTACTTCCATCTCATGCATCACCAGTACTCCCACCTCATGCATCACCAGTACTTCCACTTCATGCATCACCAGTACTCCCACCTCATGCATCACCAGTAATCCCACCTTATGGATCACCAGTACTATCACCTCATGCATCACCAGTACTCCCACCTCAAGCATCACCAGTACTCCCACCTCATGCATCACCAGTACTATCACCTCATGCATCACTAGTACTCCCACCTCATGCATCACAAGTACTCCCACCTCATGCATCACCAGTACTCCCACCTCATGCATCACAAGTACTCCCACCTCATGCATCACCAGTACTCCCACCTCATGCATCACCAGTACTCCCACCTCATGCATCACCAGTACTTCTACCTCATGCATCACCAGTACTCCCACCTCATGCATTACCAGTACTCCCACCTCATGCATCACCAGTACTCCCACCTCATGCATCACCAGTACTTCTACCTCATGCATCACCAGTACTCCCACCTTATGCATCACCAGTACTCCCACCTCATGCATCACAAGTACTCCCACCTCATGCATCACCAGTACTCCCACCTCATGCATCACCAGTACTTCTACCTCATGCATCACCAGTACTCCCACCTCATGCATCACCAGTACTCCCACCTCATGCATCACCAGTACTCCCACCTCATGCATCACCAGTACTCCCACCTCATGCATCACCAGTACTTTTACCTCATGCATCACCAGTACTTTTACCTCATGCATCACCAGTACTCCCACCTCATGCATCACCAGTACTCCCACCTCATGCATCACCAGTACTTCTACCTCATGCATCACCAGTACTCCCACCCCATGCATCACCAGTACTCCCACCTCATGCATCACAAGTACTCCCACCTCATGCATCACCAGTACTCCCACCTCATTTATCACCAGTACTTCTACCTCATGTATCACCAGTACTCCCACCTCATGCATCACCAGTACTCCCACCTCATGCATCACCAGTACTCCCACCTCATGCATCACCAGTACTTCTACCTCATGCATCACCAGTACTCCCACCTCATGCATCACCAGTACTCTCACCTCATGCATCACAAGTACTCCCACCTCATGCATCACCAGTACTCCCACCTCATGCATCACAAGTACTCCCACCTCATGCATCACCAGTACTCCCAACTCATGCATCACCAGTACTTCTACCTCATGCATCACCAGTACTCTCACCTCATGCATCACTAGTACTCCCACCTCATGCATCACCAGTACTCCCACCTCATGCATCACCAGTACTCCCACCTCATGCATCACCAATACTTCTACCTCATGGATCAACAGTACTCCCACCTCATGCATCACCAGTACTCCCACCTCATGGATCACCAGTACTCCCACCTCATGGATCACCAGTACTCCCACCTCATGGATCACCAGTACTCCCACCTCATGCACCACCAGTACTCCCACCTCATGGATCACTAGTACTCCCACCTCATGGATCACCAGTACTCCCACCTCATGGATCACCAGTACTCCCCCCTCAGGCATCACCAGTACTCCCACCTCATGGATCACCAGTACTCCCCCCTCATGCATCACCAGTACTCCTACCTCATGGATCACCAGTACTCCCACCTCATGCATCACAAGTACTCCCACCTCATGCATCACCAGTACTCCCACCTCATGCATCACCAGTACTTCTACCTCATGCATCACCAGTACTCCCACCTCATGCATCACAAGTACTCCCACCTCATGCATCACCAGTACTCCCACCTCATGCATCACCAGTACTTCTACCTCATGCATCACCAGTACTCCCACCTCATGCATCACCAGTACTCCCACCTCATGGATCACCAGTACTCCCACCTCATGGATCACTAGTACTCCCACCTCATGCATCACCAGTACTCCCACCTCATGCATCACCAGTACTCCCACCTCATGCATCACCAGTACTCCCACCTCATGGATCACCAGTACTCCCACCTCATGGATCACCAGTACTCCCACCTCATGCATCACCAGTACTCCCACCTCATGGATCACTAGTACTCCCACCTCATGCATCACCAGTACTCCCACCTCATGCATCACCAGTACTCCCACCTCATGCATCACCAGTACTCCCATCTAGTGAATCACTAGTACTCCCACCTCATGCATCACCAGTACTCCCACCTCATGGATCACTAGTACTCCCACCTCATGCATCACCAGTACTCCCACCTCATGCATCACCAGTACTCCCACCTCATGCATCACCAGTACTCCCATCTCATGAATCACTAGTACTCCCACCTCATGCATCACAAGTACTCCCACCTCATGCATCACCAGTACTTCCACCTCATGCATCACCAGTACTCCCACCTCATGCATCACCAGTACTCCCACCTCATGGATCACCAGTATTCCCACCTCATGCATCACCAGTACTCCCACCTCAGGCATCACCAGTACTCCCATCTCATGGATCACCAGTACTCCCACCTCATGCATCACCAGTACTCCCACCTCATGCATCACCAGTACTCCCACCTCATGCACCACCAGTACTCCCACCTCAGGCATCACCAGTACTCCCATCTCATGGATCACCAGTACTCCCACCCCATGGATCACCAGTACTCCCACCTTAGGCATCACCAGTACTCCCATCTCATGGATCACCAGTACTCCCACCTCATGCATCACCAGTACTCCCACCTCATGCATCACCAGTACTCCCACCTCATGCATCACCAGTACTCCCACCTCAGGCATCACCAGTACTCCCATCTCATGGATCACCAGTACTCCCACCCCATGGATCACCAGTACTCCCACCTCATGCATCACCAGTACTCCCACCTCATGCATCACCAGTACTCCCACTTCATGCATCACCAGTACTCCCACCTCAGGCATCACCAGTACTCCCATCTCATGGATCACCAGTACTCCCACCTCATGCATCACCAGTACTCCCACCTCATGGATCACCAGTACTCCCACCTCAGGCATCACCAGTACTCCCATCTCATGGATCACCAGTACTCCCACCTCATGCATCACCAGTACTCCCACCTCATGCATCACCAGTACTCCCACCTCTTGCATCACCAGTACTCCCAGCTCATGCATCACCAGTACTCCCACCTCATGGATCACCAGTACTCCCACCTCATGCATCAACAGTACTCCCACCTCATGGATCACCAGTACTCCCACCTCATGCATCACCAGTACTCCCACCTCATGGATCACCAGTACTCCTATCCCATGGATCACCAGTACTCCCACCTCATGGATCATCAGTACTCCCACCTCATGGATCACCAGTACTTCCATCTCATGCATCACCAGTACTCCCACCTCATGCATCACCAGTACTTCCACTTCATGCATCACCAGTACTCCCACCTCATGCATCACCAGTAATCCCACCTTATGGATCACCAGTACTATCACCTCATGCATCACCAGTACTCCCACCTCAAGCATCACCAGTACTCCCACCTCATGCATCACCAGTACTATCACCTCATGCATCACTAGTACTCCCACCTCATGCATCACAAGTACTCCCACCTCATGCATCACCAGTACTCCCACCTCATGCATCACAAGTACTCCCACCTCATGCATCACCAGTACTCCCACCTCATGCATCACCAGTACTCCCACCTCATGCATCACCAGTACTTCTACCTCATGCATCACCAGTACTCCCACCTCATGCATCACCAGTACTCCCACCTCATGCATCACCAGTACTCCCACCTCATGCATCACCAGTACTTCTACCTCATGCATCACCAGTACTCCCACCTTATGCATCACCAGTACTCCCACCTCATGCATCACAAGTACTCCCACCTCATGCATCACCAGTACTCCCACCTCATGCATCACCAGTACTTCTACCTCATGCATCACCAGTACTCCCACCTCATGCATCACCAGTACTCCCACCTCATGCATCACCAGTACTCCCACCTCATGCATCACCAGTACTCCCACCTCATGCATCACCAGTACTTTTACCTCATGCATCACCAGTACTTTTACCTCATGCATCACCAGTACTCCCACCTCATGCATCACCAGTACTCCCACCTCATGCATCACCAGTACTTCTACCTCATGCATCACCAGTACTCCCACCCCATGCATCACCAGTACTCCCACCTCATGCATCACAAGTACTCCCACCTCATGCATCACCAGTACTCCCACCTCATGCATCACCAGTACTTCTACCTCATGTATCACCAGTACTCCCACCTCATGCATCACCAGTACTCCCACCTCATGCATCACCAGTACTCCCACCTCATGCATCACCAGTACTTCTACCTCATGCATCACCAGTACTCCCACCTCATGCATCACCAGTACTCTCACCTCATGCATCACAAGTACTCCCACCTCATGCATCACCAGTACTCCCACCTCATGCATCACAAGTACTCCCACCTCATGCATCACCAGTACTCCCAACTCATGCATCACCAGTACTTCTACCTCATGCATCACCAGTACTCTCACCTCATGCATCACTAGTACTCCCACCTCATGCATCACCAGTACTCACACCTCATGCATCACCAGTACTCCCACCTCATGCATCACCAGTACTTCTACCTCATGGATCAACAGTACTCCCACCTCATGCATCACCAGTACTCCCACCTCATGGATCACCAGTACTCCCACCTCATGGATCACCAGTACTCCCACCTCATGGATCACCAGTACTCCCACCTCATGCACCACCAGTACTCCCACCTCATGGATCACTAGTACTCCCACCTCATGGATCACCAGTACTCCCACCTCATGGATCACCAGTACTCCCCCCTCAGGCATCACCAGTACTCCCACCTCATGGATCACCAGTACTCCCCCCTCATGCATCACCAGTACTCCTACCTCATGGATCAACAGTACTCCCACCTCATGCATCACCAGTACTCCCACCTCATGGATCACCAGTACTCCCACCTCATGGATCACCAGTACTCCCACCTCATGGATCACCAGTACTCCCACCTCATGCACCACCAGTACTCCCACCTCATGGATCACTAGTACTCCCACCTCATGGATCACCAGTACTCCCACCTCATGGATCACCAGTACTCCCACCTCAGGCATCACCAGTACTCCCACCTCATGGATCACCAGTACTCCCCCCTCATGCATCACCAGTACTCCTACCTCATGGATCACCAGTACTCCCACCTCATGGATCACCAGTACTCCCACCTCATGCATCACCAGTACTCCCACCTCATGGATCACCAGTACTCCTACCTCATGCATCACCAGTACTATCACCTCATGCATCACCAGTACTCCCACCTCATGCATCACCAGTACTCCCACCTCATGGATCACCAGTACTCCCACCTCATGGATCACCAGTACTCCCACCTCATGCATCACAAGTACTCCCACCTCATGCATCACCAGTACTCCCACCTCATGCATCACCAGTACTTCTACCTCATGCATCACCAGTACTCCCACCTCATGCATCACCAGTATTCCCACCTCATGCATCACAAGTACTCCCACCTCATGCATCAACAGTACTTCTACCTCATGCATCACCAGTACTCTCACCTCATGCATCACTAGTACTCCCACCTCATGCATCACCAGTACTTCTACCTCATGCATCACCAGTACTATCACCTCATGCATCACTAGTACTCCCACCTCATGCATCACCAGTACTCCCACCTCATGGATCACCAGTATTCCCACCTCATGGATCACCAGTACTCCTAACTCATGCATCACCAGTACTCCCACCTCATGGATCACCAGTACTCCCACCTCATGCATCACCAGTACTCCCACCTCATGCATCACCAGTACTCTTACTTCATGCATCACCAGTACTCCCACCTCATGCATCACCAGTACTCCCACCTCATGCATCACCAGCACTCCCACCTCATGGATCACCAGTACTCCTACCTCATGCATCACCAGTACTATCACCTCATGCATCACCAGTACTCCCACCTCATGCATCACCAGTACTCCCACCTCATAAATCACCAGTACTCTCACCTCATGGATCACCAGAACTCCCACCTCATGCATCACAAGTACTCCCACCTCATACATCACCAGTACTCCCACCTCATGCATCACCAGTACTCCTACCTCATGGATCACCAGTATTCCCACCTCATGGATCACCAGTACTCCCACCTCATGCATCACCAGTACTCCCACCTCATGGATCACCAGTACTCCCACCTCATGGATCACCAGTACTATCACCTAATGCATCACCAGTACTCCCACCTCATGGATCACCAGTACTATCACCTCATGCATCACCAGTACTCCCACCTCATGCACCACCAGTACTCCCACCTCATGCATCACCAGTACTCCCACCTCATGGATCACCAGTACTATCACCTAATGCATCACCAGTACTTCCACCTCATGCATCACCAGTACTCCCACCTCATGCATCACCAGTACTCCCACCTCATGCACCACCAGTACTCCCACCTCATGCATCACCAGTACTCCCACCTCATGCATCACCAGTACTCCCACCTCATGCATCACCAGTACTCCCACCTCATGCATCACTAGTACTCCCACCTCATGCATCACCAATACTATCACCTCATGCATCACCAGTACTCCCACCTCATGGATCGCCAGTACTATCACCTTATGCATCACCAGGACTCCCACCTCATGCATCACCAGTACTCTCACCTCATGCTTCACCAGTACTATCACCTCATGCATCACCAGTACTCCCACCTCATGCATCACCAGTACTCCCACCTCATGCATCACCAGTACTCCCACCTCATGAATCACCAGTACTCCCACCTTATGGATTACCAGTACTCCCACCTCATAGATCACCAGTACTATCCCCTAATGCATCACCAGTACTCCCACCTCATGGATCACCAGTACTATCACCTCATGCATCACCAGTACTCCCACCTCATGGATCACCAGTACTCCCACCTCATGGATCACCAGTACTCCCACCTCATGCATCACCAGTGCTCCCACCTTATGCATCACCAGTACTCCCACCTCATGCATCACCAGTACTCCCACCTCATGGATCACTAGTACTCCCACCTCATGCATCACCAGTACTCTCACCTCATGGATCACCAATACTCTCACCTCATGCATCACCAGTACCCCCACCTCATGGATCACCAGTACTCCCACCTCATGCATCACCAGTACTTCCACCTCATGCATCACCAGTACTCCCACCTCATGCATCACCAGTACTCCCACCTCATGCATCACCAGTACTCTCACCTCATGCATCACCAGTACTCCCACCTCATGGATCACCAGTACTCCCACCTCATGCATCACCAGTACTCCCACCTCATGCATCACCAGTACTCCCACCTCATGCATCACCAGTACTCCCACCTCATGGATCACCAGTACTGTCACCTCATGGATCAGCAGTACTCTCACCTCATGCACCACCAGTACTCCCACCTCATGCATCACCAGTACTCCCACCTCATGCATCACCAGTACTCCCACCTCATGCATCACCAGTACTCCCACCTCATGCATCACCAGTACTCCCACCTCATGCATCACCAGTACTCCCACCTCATGCATCACCAGTACTCCCACCTCATGCATCACCAGTACTCCCACCTCATGCATCACCAGTACTCCCACCTCATGGATCACCAGTACTCCCACCTCATGCATTACCAGTACTCCCACCTCATGCATCACCAGTACTCTCACCTCATGGATCACCAGTACTCTCACCTCATGGATCACCAGTACTCCCACCTCATGCATTACCAGTACTCCCACCTCATGCATCACCAGTACTCTCACCTAATGGATCACAAGTACTCCCACCTCATGCATCACCAGTACTCCCACCTCATGCATCACCAGTACTCTTACCTCATTGATCACCAGTACTCTCACCTCATGCATCACCAGTACTCCCACCTCATGCATCACCAGTACGCCCACCTCTTGGATCACCAGTACTCCCACCTCATGGATCACCAGTACTATCACCAGTACTCCCACCTCATGGATCACCAGTACTCCCACCTCATGCATCACCAATACTCCCACCTCATGCATCACCAGTACTCCTACCTCATGCATCACCAGTACTCCCACCTCATGGATCATCAGTACTCCCACCTCATGGATCACCAGTACTCCCACCTCATGGATCATCAGTACTCCCACCTCATGCATCACCAGTACTCCCACCTCATGGATCACTACTACTTCCACCTCATGGATCACCAGTACTCCCACTTCATGCATCACCAGTACTCCCACCTCATGGATCACCAGTACTCCCACCTCATGCATCACGAATACACCCACCTCATGCATCACCAGTACTCCCATCTCATGAATCACCAGTACTCCCACCTCATGCATCACCAGTACTCCCACCTCATGGATCACCAGTACTCCCATCTCATGGATCAACAGTACTCCCACCTCATACATCACCAGTACTTTCACCTCATGCATCACCAGAACTCCCACCTCATGCATCACCAGTACTCCCACCTCATGCATCACCAGAACTCCCACCTCATGCATCACCAGTACTCCCACCTCATGCATCACCAGTACTCCCAACTAATGGATCACCATTACTCCCACCTCATGCATCACCAGTACTTCCACCTCATGCATCACCAGTACTCCAACCTCATGCATCACCAGTACTCCCACCTCATGGATCACCAGTACTCCCACCTCATGGATTACCAGTACTCCCACCTCATACATTACCAGTACTCCCACCTCATGCATCACCAATACTCCCACCTCATGGACCACCAGTACTCCCACCTCATGGATCACCAATACTCCCACCTCATGGACCACCAGTACTCCCACCTCATGCATCATCAGTACTCCCATCTCATGCATCACCAGTACTCCCACCTCATGGATCACCAGTACTATCACCTCATGCATCATCAGTACTCCCATTTCATGCATCACCAGTACTCCCACCTCATGGATCACCAGTACTCCCACCTCATGGATCACCAGTACTCCCACCTCATGCATCACCAGTACTCCCACCTCATGGATCACCAGTACTCCCACCTCATGCATCACCAGTACTCCCACCTCATGCATCACCAGTACTCCCACTTCATGGATCACCAGTACTCTCACCTCATGGATCACCAGTACTCCCACCTCATACATCACCAGTACTCCCACCTCATGCATCACCAGTACTCCCACCTCATGCATCACCAGTACTCCCACCTCATGGATCACCAGTACTATCACCTCATACATCACCAGTACTCCCACCTCATGGATCACCAGTACTCCCACCTCATGCATCACCAGTACTCCCACCTCATGCATCACCAATACTCCCACCTCATGGATCACCAGTACTCCTACCTGATGAATCACCAGTACTCCCACCTCATGCATCACCAGTACTCCCATCTCATGCATCACCAGTACTTCCACCTCATGCATCACCAGTACTCCCACCTCGTGGATCACCAGTACTCCCACCTCATGCATCACCAGTACTCCCATCTCATGCATCACCAGTCCTCCCAACTCATGCATCACCAGTACTCCCACCTTATGGATCACCAGTACTCACATCTCATGCATCACCAGTACTCCCACCTCATGCATCACCAGTACTCCCACCTCATGCATCACCAGTACTCTCACCTCATGGATCGCCAGTACTCCTACCTGATAGATCACCAGTACTCCCACCTCATGGATCACCAGTACTCCCACCTCATGCATCACCAGTACTCTCACCTCATGGATCACCAGTACTCCCACCTCATGCATCACCAGTACTCCCACCTCATGCATCACCAGTACTCCCATCTCATGCATCACCAGTACTCCCACCTCATGGATCACCAGTATTCCCACCTCATGGATCACCAGTACTCCCACCTCATGCATCACCAGTACTCCCACCTCATGCATCACCAGTGCTCCCACCTCATGCATCACCAGTACTCCCACCTCATGGATCACCAGTACTCCCACCTCATGCATCACCAGTACTCTCACCTCATGGATCACCAGTACACCCACCTCATGCATCCCCAGTACTCCCACCTCATGGATCACCAGTACTCCCACCTCATGGATCACCAGTACTCCCACCTCATGCATCACCAGTACTCCCACCTCATGGATCACCAGTACTCCCACCTCATGCATCACCAGTACTCTCACCTCATGGATCACCAGTACACCCACCTCATGCATCACCAGTACTCCCACCTCATGCATCACCAGTACTCTCACCTCATGGATCACCAGTACACCCACCTCATGCATCACCAGTACTCCCAACTTATGTATCACCAGTACTCCCACCTCATGGATCACCAGTACTCTCACCTCATGGAATCAAATCGTGAAGCTGGGGTCAGATTCTTTCACATAAAATGCAAGTTGACCAAACAAACAGCAAATATATAAACACAACTAGCCTACTTCTGCTCCATATTCAATCAATCTTTTTATCAATCAAACAACACCAGCAACAACAAACAATAACAACAATAACATGATAAGAAAAAGAAACCAGTCTCAAAGCAAATGAATTAGTTTAACATTTGAGGTGACCATAAACTTTAGTCCACTGTTGAAAGAAGTGAGACTGTAAAAACATGACTCTTATATCATCCCGTCACCGAGCAGCAGTAACAGCAGGGGGATGAAACAGCGGTCTCCCCTTAAAAGATTTAGAGTACGTGTGGTACCCGTTCTCTAAGGTCGAGTAGCTACAACTATTATACACTTTGTATTTTTATATTTTTCATTATTTTCATTATTTCAATGCACTCGTTATATATCTTTATTTATGTTTTTCTTTTGTTTTTATGTTTATGTATTCTATTGCGCTGCAGTTCAGCACTTCAACATCAACTTGGCGCGCTCTGTCCTTAGTCAGCGCGCATACACCATTTACAATAATTGTTGTTAAAAGTTATATATTGTTATCGACGAGAGCCCCCAGACCGAGGCCCAGCAGGAGGACGAGGGAGGCTGGGAAACGGTCTCGAACTCCCGACGAGGCCCCCGGCCCAAGTTCAAGCTTGTGCACCAGGACGACACCACCAGTGCATACCAGACTGTGACGGAGCTGGAGAGCGCGCACCCTGCCCTGCGTATAAACGTACGCCCCACGCTCACCAGCGAATACGTCCTCACCCCGAAGGACGACTGGTCGGAGGCCCTGCTGCGCCGCCTCGCCGAGGAAGGGGACCGTGTGATCCTGCTCGACCCCAGCGTGAGGAGGCACAAGGTGGTGCTGGAGCGCTACCCCATCACTCTCCCCCTCCAGGCTGTCGAGACCCACCCCCACGTGCTCTCGGCAAGACGGCTTCGGGCGCACAGAGACAAGGTCCCCACGAGGCAGATCTTGTTGGTGTACGAGGGGCCGCCGCCCCCCAAGCTGGACCTGGGCAGCTGGGGACGCTATGCTCTGCGCCCCTACCAGGGTGAGCCGGTGAGGTGCTACAAGTGCCAGCGTTTCGGGCACCTCCAGGCCACGTGCCAACACCCCGTCAGGTGTGGCGTATGCAGCCAAGCGCACCCCACGGAGCAGTGCATCGATCGCCACAAGGCCAGCGAGGTCACCACGGCACGGTGCCCTAACTGCACCAAGGGGCACCACGCGTGGAACGTGAAGTGCCCCGAACGCATGAGGAGGATGCCACAGGGACACCAGCAGCAGCAGCAGCAGCAGCAGAGGGAACCACATGGCCACCCCCAGCAACAGAGAAACCGCCACCTTGTTCCCGCGCCACCACCAGCCAGGTCAGAATGGGTCACCCACCCACCCCCCACCCCTGGCCGGCCCGGCACACGTCAGGGCGGACCAGGGGAGGGGGAGTGGCAGGCAGCGAGCGGACTACCACAGCAGCAGCAGCAGAGGGAACCCCCCCAGCAACAAGGCAGGCGACGCTTTGTTCCCACGCCACCAGACAGGCCGGCCTTCCACCCGCCCCCCACCCCTCAACGGCCCGGCTCAGGACACCACCGTTAACTCCGCCCACACCTCCACCCAGCCTCCCACCTCCTTGGTCCCCCAGCCACAGAGGAGGGGGGGACGCAGGGACCGCGCCCACCACGCCCGCCTCGTCGAGGAGCAGCCCACGGCGCTGCCCAATGCCCAACCACCGACAAAGTCTCGACCCTTTGGCCACGGTGAGGGACTGAATGAAGAGGGCAACGCCATTGTAGACGTCATCCTTGTGTGTGTGGTGCGACTGGTAAAGAGGCTGCTTGACCGCCGGCAGGGCACCGCAGCCATCACCGAGCAGGACCTCGAAGCACTCCTCCACGAAGAGATGCTCACCGACGTCTTAGGGGGCGCCCTTCAGCCCCCACCGTCACCTTCAACGACGAGGGAGCCCACCCAACACCCTCTCCACCCACCGCACGCCCACAACCAAGATGGAGGTGCGGAGTGAAAGCACCGCCCACCCAGCCCACGCCCACGCTGAGGGTGCTGCAGTGGAATGTGCAGGGCCTCCGCCCCAAGAAACACCAGGTACTGCAAGCCGTCTTCCAGGAGGACCTGGATCTGGTTCTCCTGCAGGAGACACAAATGTGCTGCTGAAGGTGCTGCGAACAGCACCCCCCCCGCGCTGATCGCCGCCCGCGCCCAGCCGGGCGACGGGTGGTGAGGACCGCCACCACCCACCAGTAACAGACAAGCCACGCGCGGGACACACCGCCGTGTCTTGACTCACTACTACACCGGCGGGCTCCCCGCTTTGTGTAACATGTACATTTGTATATATATGCCATGTATAAGTGTACATTATTACATAATAAACCTTTAAAAAAAAAAAAAAAAAAAAGATAATAAAAAAAAGGGCCTCCACCCCAAGAAACACCAGGTACTGCAAGCCGTCTTCCAGGAGGACCTGGATCTGGTTGGTTCTCCTGCAGGAGACACAAATGTGCTGCTGAAGGTGCTGCGAACAGCACCCCCCCCCGCGCTGATCGCCGCCCGCGCCCAGCCGGGCGACGGGTGGTGAGGACCGCCACCACCCACCAGTAACAGACAAGCCACGCGCGGGACACACCGCCGTGTCTTGACTCACTACTACACCGGCGGGCTCCCCGCTTTGTGTAACATGTTTATTATTACATAATAAACCTTTAAAAAAAAAATAATAATAATAAAAAACCTCAACTGGAGATCGAGTTTTCCTCTCTCCAGTCAACCAACTAGCTACACAGCACTCCTGAGCATCAGCTCTTACAACAATACTATTCACTTTGTTGTACATGTATAGTGCATACTTCACCTCACAGGATAACAACCTAACTTCACCACATTCAGGTTTTAGTGTATTCACTCATACAGAGATGGATCCATACAAGAGTTGTGGAGAGTAAACACACACACCATCAACATAATGGGTTTATTGAGCATCACCAAAGTGTGTACACTATACAGGCAGCAGACTCGCTTCTTGTCCTCGCCAAACACCGCCCATTGGACTCCCTCCCTCACACGGCCACACAGACACACACACAGATGCCTCCGCCACGGTGTGTATGGAAGGTTTGTGTGTTGAGCGTTATAGTCACGTTTAGGAAGCTTACAGTACTAAGAAAAGTTTCATCATGTCTTTCACGGCTGTTTTTGGATATTTGAGAATACTTTAGAAATGTGCGGTGGGAGTGACACAACACTACACGTGTGTTCTGTGTGACCTAACAGATCACAATACCTGAAGCAACACAGTCATACACGGAATTACAATCCAAATCAAGGTCACATGTTTGGGTCACAGTTGCTGCAAAACCTTAAAGAAGAAAGTAACACAAAATATGGATAATTGTGGCCATAATTACAAGATGAAGCTGACAAACAAGTGAGTAATGTGTGTACAGGTGAAAAAATGTATTTGATAACAATTATATTTTGACAATTTCAATTAACTGAGTAAGAATAAACTGAACCATTCATGAATCAATAAATAATAACACTAATGTTTCCTTGGTGTGCATGTTGAGACAAAGAATGGTTTGTACTGTTTATAGCAACACTTAATACACTATATTCCTGTTTAGGGTCTCCAGGTGATGCCAGATTGAGTGTTCACTAAAATATAGACAAATACATTCAGTTGGTTGTTATGTTAAACCTTTGATGTATTAAACATCTATTGCATCATCCAAACTAATAACACACACTCTTCTCTTAAGTTTGAGCAAATTGATCCTCGGTTCATCCAACACAAGTAACATGATTCAGTTCTATTACAGTTCAAGTCAATGTACAACTTCATTATTCTGGACTTACAAATGTTTACATATCTTTATTTTGGACATTTTTATTTACTATATACATATCTGCGGCCAAATTAATATTAATGGCGCAAAGCGTTTTTGAAGTTAAGTGCCTTGAAAGATTTTCCAAGTCCTACACTCTAAATGTTCGGAGAATATTGTAGTAAATATGAAGCCCTACATATTATACATAGTGTACGTACTCAACACATCTGTGAAGGTTTTAGGCGGTGCTCACCATTATTTACCTGGCAAAGCGTCTTTGAGGTTAGGTGACTCAAAAAATGTTTAAAGTTCACACCTCAAAAAATGTTCTAAGACCTGCCTGCCTGCCTGCCTGTGGGAAGCTCATTCTAATTATATAAAGCACACAGTGTACTCGTCACTCCTGAAGCAGCAAACATGACTATTACCACATAATTTTAAATGCTACAAGAAAAAGTGTTGCAAGTTATTTTATAACTACGTACAAACACAACAAGCTGTACTTTACTTTTGACTAGTACTGCAACTATGTATCAATTATTCATGTAACTCAGTAAGCAATGGATTTTTCTGTTCTAAATCAAGTTATCAAACATCCTTATCATTAATAGAATAAAAATTTTAATCCATGACTCAACATTGTCTCAACACTGTCAGGGTGAAACAGTACTCCCGTCACTGCCTCAACACTGTCAGGGTGAAACAGTACTCCCGTCACTGCCTCAATACTGTCAGGGTGAAACAGTACTCCCGTCACTGCCTCAACACTGTCAGGGTGAAACAGTACTCCCGTCACTGCCTCAACACTGTCAGGGTGAAACAGTACTCCCGTCACTGCCTCAACACTGTCAGGGTGAAACAGTACTCCTGTCACTGCCTCAACACTGTCAGGGTGAAACAGTACTCCCGTCACTGCCTCAACACTGTCAGGGTGAAACAGTACTCCCGTCACTGCGTTCAACACTGTCAGGGTGAAACAGTACTCCCGTCACTGCGTTCAACACTGTCAGGGTGAAACAGTACTCCCGTCACTGCCTCAACATTGTCAGGGTGAAACAGTACTCCCGTCACTGCCTCAACACTGTCAGGGTGAAACAGTACTCCCGTCACTGCGTTCAACACTGTCAGGGTGAAACAGTAATCCCGTCACTGCCTCAACACTGTCAGGGTGAAACAGTACTCCCGTCACTGCGTTCAACACTGTCAGGGTGAAACAGTACTTCCGTCACTGTCTCAACACTGTCAGGGTGAAACAGTACTCCCGTCACTGCCTCAACACTGTCAGGGTGAAACAGTACTCCCGTCACTGTCTCAACACTGTCAGGGTGAAACAGTACTCCCGTCACTGCCTCAACACTGTCAGGGTGAAACAGTACTCCCGTCACTGCCTCAACACTGTCAGGGTGAAACAGTACTCCCGTCACTGCCTCAACACTGTCAGGGTGAAACAGTACTCCCGTCACTGCCTCAACACTGTCAGGGTGAAACAGTACTCCCGTCACTGCCTCAAACAACCATTAACATCACACAACATCGATCATTGCCACGCCACATCACACTGTCCACACACATGACAACTGTTCCAAGCTTTGCCAAGTGTTCACTGTGCCTTCAGTATTAACACAAGTCATGTTATGTAATGGTGATGATGCTGTTCTCTACATTATAACTTTTTCTTCATTTTAATTCTCACTTCCATTTCCATAGCATCAGCAGTTTTTACAAAATGACATCAGTCAGTCTGAAAATTCCTCAAAACCTACATCTTTGGAGTGTAGTGTAGCCTGTAGGTGCCAGGTGAATGTGTGTGTGTGTGTGTGTGTGTGTGTGTGTGTGTGTGTGTGTGTGTGTGTGTGTGTGTGTGTGTGTGTGTGTGTGTGTGTATGTGTGTGTGTGTGTGTGTGTGTGTGTGTGTGTGTGTGTGTGTGTGTGTGTGTGTGTGTGTGTGTGTGAGAGAGTGTGAGTGTGTGAGGCACAGAAAATCATCCTACACACTTAGCACACCTCATCATACCGCTATACAGTACTACTGCAAAACACACCTTTTCATGCTGTGTTGAGGTGAGAAAGTGTTATTTGTTGATACGAGAAAGTAATTGTAATGATGGTGGTTACAGTAACATGTTGGCTCAGTGTTACAAGTGTGCAGGACTGGCTGACAGGGAAGGTATTGTTGCAACACAAAGGTTAGTGCCATGCTGTTTGAGGTGGGAAAGTGTCACTTGTTGATACAAGGATTAAGAGATTCAACAATCTTCCCAAAACTAGATAGTTATTATACCATTTACAGTAACCTCTTGTTTTACACGAGTTCAAAATACACATCTTTCCTTTAACATGATGTGAAAAAGGCAGTATTTTTGCTTTACTTACTTACACAATTTCTTAAGAAAAATGCAATTTTACATGTAATTACACTTTATGGGAAAATCATGTTTACATTACACAAAATTGGAAATATGCGAAAGCGACAGGAACGCAATACTCACTTAAAATGAGAGGTTATTGTAGTCCTGCTAGGGTTAAGGAGAGAACGCTGCCACTCTCACCAAGAAGCTGCTGTGAGCCAGGATCAAACTCACAACCTTTACAATGTTGACAACACATTATTGGAAGGTTATATTCTAATAACGTTTTGATCATGTGATTGAATGCATGAATTTCAATTATCACTGCAGCCTAACTTCTCACTAAATATAATTTGGCATATTTGATTATGCTTAAAAACTACCAACTCCTAATTAATTTTGTGCCGCTACATAAAACTTTATTGCTTATTTCAATTCTTTGTTATAAAAGTATCACAAATAATCAAGTAAAATGCATTAAAATCAAATCACATCTTAAAATAAAACCACAAACAAACTATTACAAATCATCTCTCTCTCTCTCTCTCTCTCTCTCTCTCTCTCTCTCTCTCTCTCTCTCTCTCTCTCTCTCTCTCTCTCTCTCTCTCTCTCTCTCTCTCTCTCTCTCCAAGACTAATAGTGAACCCCTTATGAACACGTGCAATACCTAACCTAACACAAGGATTATTAGCCTTGAGTAGTAACTTGAAGTGTGACTTGAAGGATCACCATCGCCACTAACTGGATCACCTTGATACTGTTACACGTGCATCACCTTGGTGCTGGCTTGGTGAGTGTAAGGAGTGGGGGAAGGAGGTGGAGTGGACAGGTGGAGTGAAATGCTGATGAATTGATCTGAGTGAGTAAGTAAGTAGCCGTGGATGGAACCCTTAACATACATACATACATACACACACTCATGTACCGATGCCTCACCAATCACACCCTAACAATTACCATGATCCAAGTGTAGTTAGGTTCAAGTTGACTGTCCCGTAAACACTTCAGGCACCAAGAGGAAGTGTGAAGAAAGGTAGAAGTGAGAGTACAATTGTGGTTCATGAAAGAATATATTGGAAAGGTTTTTATTTTAATGCTAGTGGAGAACCGGCCAAGGGCAATAAAAGACATAATTACAACAAAAAAGGCCCACTTGTGATTGCCAGTTCCTTAAAGAAGAAAGAGTAATAAAAAAAGTTACGTCAAATTAGTGTTGCAGGTGTGTTGATACTGCTCTTATATAAGTTCAAGTGGAAAGATTCAGGTAAAGAGTTCAAGAGTTTAGCAGTAGAAGCGAAGAAAAAGTGAAGATGCTGGTTACTACTCCGCTCTTATATAAGTTCAAGTGGAAGGATTCAGGTAAGGAGTTCCGGAGTTTAGCAATAGAAGGGAAGAAAGAGTGAAGATGCTGGTTAACTGTTGCATAAGGGATCATATAGTGAAGCAACATGAGAAGTGATGCGCTGGAGTGAGTGTATCAAGGAAGCTATAACAATAAACACAGGTTACATTGCATTAACTTTCACGCGATGTCAGGAGAAAGAATTAAAATATAAACAAATAAATAAATGAAAGGATGAAGCAAATGAAATGACAAGACACAAGAGTAGCAATGATTCTGTCCTTCCCTTCCCTTCCCTTCCCTTGAGTCACGCCACACACAGTCAGCTGATCTCAAGGTTGTTTGTTGGATAACTTTGTACTGCACCACAAAACTATTAATAACACACTATGCACACCGACAAATTAAATGCTACACAAAGCTTACCCATTTCAACCTGACATGAGACTGTATCAGTATTATTGTTGTTAATATTAATCCCACCGCTGCCACCATAATGTTATAATCGTTTTACTGTACCTAGTGTATATAAGAGTATAAGAGGATTCTAACACTATGATTTATTTCTTATTATTATCATTACTTATTTCAATAGTAAACACAAGATTATACTTACACTAGGTAATAAATAATGACAGAAACCCATGAATGTATCTTCTCCTTATCATTATTATTTTTCATCATGGAAATGGTTTGATTATTATTAATTATTTCTTGAAACGAGTACTGTGTGAATGTGTCAGTGAAAAATATCATTAAATAGTTGTAATTAAATGTTTGTACCCTTGAATTGCTGCACTGTGGACTCATTTACATCGAAAATCAAGGATAAGGATAATAATATTAATAATAATAATAATAATAATAATAATGATAATAATAATAATAATAATAATAATAATAATAATAATAATAATAACAATAGTAATGGTGACCAAGACCCAAGTTGTTGATGGTGTGTTCTGTTTCCCGGAGTGTTGTGCTGTATTGTGTTGTGTTGTGTTGTGCTGTGCTGTGCTGTGTTGTGTTGTGTTGTGTTGTGTTGTGCTGTGCTGTGTTGTGTTGTGTTGTGTTGTGTTGTGTTGTGTTGTGCTGTGGTGTGGTGTGTTGTGTTGTGTTGTGTTGTGTTGTGTTGTGGTGTGGTGTGGTGTGGTGTGGTGTGGTGTGGTGTGTTGTGTTGTGTTGTGTTGTGTTGTGTTGTGTTGTGCTGTGTTGTGTTGTGTTGTGTTGTGTTGTGTTGTGTTGTGCTGTGTTGTGTTGTGCTGTGCTGTGTTGTGTTGTGTTGTGTTGTGTTGTGTTGTGTTGTGCTGTGGTGTGTTGTGTTGTGTTGTGTTGTGCTGTGTTGGTGAGCAGCAGAGAGAAGCAAGGTGAGGCACAAGGCACGAGGCATCCGAGCTGTCTTCACCTCACCTTGCCTCACCTTACCTTGCCTCGTCTTGCCTCATCCTCCCTCAAGGCTGGTTACTTTTAGCTAACTTTTGATTTGATTTTGAGGAATGCCCACTCACTTTGTTTTGTATTTGACTGATTCTCTCTCTCTCTCTCTCTCTCTCTCTCTCTCTCTCTCTCTCTCTCTCTCTCTCTCTCTCTCTCTCTCTCTCTCTCTGTTTGAATTTTAGTCTTCATACTTGCTTTCAGATCTATCTATCATCGCTGTATCGTCTTCAATTACTAAGTGTTCCTGCTCCAATACACACACACACACACACACACACACGCACACACACACACACACACACACACACACACACACACACACACACACACACACACACGTGGTCGTTACAGCCTGTGTAGCCTGGCCGTCATGTTGGCCGGGAGTGGCACCTCAGGGTTGGGGTATTGTGGAGTCTCGATCACCCCGGGTCCAAACTTGAGTTCCAGGAAGTCCCGCACATTATTTGGCGCAGCGGCCATGACGCCTGCGAAGCTGACTGATGCGATGGGCCGCAGGAAGTGTTCAGGGAAGTCCACGTCCTGCCGGTGTCCGGTGGCCCACGCCCCGCCGCGGGTCATGGTGCCTCCGCGGGGGGTGAAGGGGAATAGGTCCACATGGAGGTGGTTGGCAGTGCTGTAGTGGACGCGGTAGAATCCTCCTTCCGCCGCACGCTGCCACACAAAGCCGTCTGAGTCCTCCAGTGTCTGCCAGCGTGCGGCCCTGAGGGGGGGGCAGCGCTCAGCATCAGATGCGTACAAACCCACGTCCACGTCATAGTCCCAGGGCAGCAGGTCCCCCCCCCGCACCGCACCAAGCAGGGAGCCGCCCTCCAGCCACCACCGCACCCGGCACCCACGCAGGGCCTGGAACACATGCCGCGCGGTGGCCCGCAGACCTTCCAGGCAGCACGGTGGTGTCCAGCGGCCCCGCAGCAGGTAGTCTGGAGTGTCCTGCACCACAGTGGGGAAGCAGCGTGGTGTGGTGCGGGTGCAGCCGTACCACCGCACGTCCCCCCCTGGCCCCACCACCTTCTTCAGGCCCACCGCACCAAACAGTGCCACGCGCCGCTCCTCCTCCGCCGCCGTGGCCTTCCAACGCAGGTGTTCAGAGGCCAGCAGCTGCCGCCCCTCCCCCAGCAAGCCACCCCGCCCAACCCGCACCTTCCAGCCCCGTGCTGCCCCCTGCACGCCCAGGGCCAGGGACAGGGGCCGGGCCAGGGGCAAGCTCAGCTCCAACAGGCTGTCGGTGTGCATGAGCAGGGCAGCGCGGCCGGACACGGCATCACACGCCTCGCTGCCCGGCGCGGGGGCCACGGAGAGGGTCCAGGCCGGCAGGTCCAGGGTGTAGCGGTGGCACACCAGCGCCGCACCCCCCACCCCCACGGCCACCACCCTGGTGTCCCCAGCCTCCAGCAGCCCCAGCAGATCCAGCAGCTGTGCTGGGGAGGACAGGCGCGCCCCATCGGGCAGTAGCAGCACGTGTCGGCTGCCGGCCAGTTGTGTGGCCAGGCTGGGCCGGCGGTGCATCAGGCCGGGGGTGAGCACCAGGGTGTCGGCCCCCCGGGGCAGGCGCAGGGGCGGGTACACCAGGTCATCGCTGGCCACCACCACACGGCACACACCGCCACACGCACCAAGCACGGAGCGAGCCGTATCCTCCAAGTCATTGTCAAAACCCTCAAACTCTCGCACCAACACCACCAGGCCACGCAGGGGGTCAGGCCGGTCAGGGGTGCTGCCCTCCACACCACTACCACCACCACTCACTATACCACCACCACCACCACCCTGCACCACCAAGGGCTGCCCCACCCTCACCCAGCGCACCACTGTCACCACCACCGCCACCACCACCACCACCACCACTAGCTTCACCTTCTTCACGCCCACCATGCTGCCTCACACACCCTCCTCTCACCTACCTTACATGACACCCGATATGATCATTGTTCCATCTAGTCATTACACACTTAAAGCAAGTGTTTAGTCACACACAGTAACACACAGCATCACCACTAGTGATGACACCACACTATAATGCAGGAATGGGATGCAGAGAGAGCCAGGCTTAGGTCAGGATAGAGAGAAGGAGTGCAGCAAATTTCAATAAGATCAATAAAAGCGTCTAAGTTTGGCACACGGATAGGAGTCTCAACACACACACAGCACTGTTACAAGCAGCACAATGCAACAACAACAACACACACACACACGCACACACACACCTCACTGGAATGGAAGCATCTAGGACATCACAGGCACTATACAACTACAGCACCACACCATCACAACACCACAACACAACTCTCACCAATATCTCACGCACCAAACATGAAGCACGTAGCGTCACACACACACACACACAAAACCACCAACTCAACAACAGACTACAAACAAAATTGCAATGCTTAACAAACAGCAATGAAGGAATGAAAGCCAAGTACTGGTATTAAATTCTCACGACTTGTAAGACTTAATGAAGCAAGATTTTAAACAGCAACAGCTTAACACTAGATAGCCAGCAGACAGGAGGGAATATTATCTTGATTCAAACCACAACTAGTAAGACATAGAAGCCAAGCTAAGGTTATAACAATAATCATCTAACAACAATACCTGATGATAAGGATTCAACTCTAGTGTAGAATATTTTGTTTGCGTCAAGACCTTCAGAAAGCCATAACAACACAGCAGCCGCCTTGCATTTTGAACACAGGTGAGTGAGGGTTTGATTGACTGTTTCTAGCAATACAATGCAGTATATTCAAGGTCACAGGACAATATAGTGTTTTCTCTCTTCCTGTCTCAATGCATCTCACACACATTGATGCCTTCATTAATCACCAACACATAATTCTTCTTTTTTCCATTGATATCAAACCAAGTTAATTGAGTCCCTCATTAGACTATCAAAACCAACATCACCACCACAACACACAAACTGATACACTTAATTAATCAATTGGTCCAGTTTTACATCATTTGTTCACAATATTTATCTTCTTCAGTTTCAACATCCACATATATTAGTTTTTTTTCAGACAATTTGGATTCTCAAGTAATTTTCTGATGTGATGAGCAAACAATAAGTCGTTCTACCTTTGTGTGTGTGTGTGTGTGTGTGTGTGTGTGTGTGTGTGTGTGTGTGTGTTGTGTGTGTGTGTGTGTGTGTGTGTGTGTATGTGTGTGTGTGTGTGGCTCAAGGCAAACACACTGACCTTGTGGGAGCCTCAGCCTTCTCCCGGACACAAGCACCACCACACTACGGCACAGCACAGCACAGCACGGAACACGGCATGGCACTCCTACGGTGACACAGACAGCACATCTGTCAAACAACAACACACACACACACACACACACACACACACACACACACACACACACACACACACACACACACACACACGGATTAACACCAGCTCAGTTACAGGTCAACAAAAGCCACACATGTTAAGCATATTTATATAACAAACAAAAAGAATGTAAAAAATGTGAAAAACTAGACTTTCGCATCACTGAAACGAAGCAAGAAATGTGTGGGAGAACACTTTACAACACACACACACACACACCTTTGAGTTGACTTACATGGGTGTGCGTCCAGTGTGGTGTTGACAAGGCAGGGCGTAGACTCCTGGCCGGGCCTTGACGAGGGTGTTGCAGGGTGTTGCAGGGTGTTGTAGGGTGAAACACAGTGAATAGAAGGGTGTGCTAGGGTTGGTAGGGACAAGGTAGGGTGTGGAGGTGTGTACTGAGGCTCAGGAGGGATGTGTTAGGGAAGGAGAGCATTGTGAGGCAGGGTAAGACAGGGGTGAGGCAGGGTGAGGCAGGCAGGGTTGGGCAGCTTCCCGTCCCTGTAAGAGTTAGAACAGAGCGGCCTCAAAGCGAGGGTCCTGAGGGAGGCATGAGCGTGTGTCGTCAGCCTCGCCACACAGCAGGCAGCTCATCTCATACTGTTGGTAGGAGTCCTCAAGCCAAAAGGTGTGGATATGATGCGCTACCACGTGACTGCAGCTTCCACACACGTCTGAAACAATGGTGGTGGTGGTGGTGGTGGTGTTGGTGATATTGATAATAATAATAAAAACATCACATTATTTATCTTTCCTTAACTATATCTGTTTACTATCTTACTTGTTTACTTGTTTGCATGGAAAAAGTGAAGGTGCTCAGGACAAACAACTGGCATCTAACAAACAGACAAACTAAGAAACAAACAAACAGTGCCTTCCTCAACACACAAACAAACAGACGTACAAGTGAGCAAGCCTACACACACACACACACACACACACACACACACACACACACACACACACACACACACACACACACACACCCGCGCGCACACGCACGCCCGCCCGCCCGCCCGCTTACCCCCCCCCCCCCACACACGCACACGCACACGCACACACACACACACACACACACACACACAGAGCCGAGGGTACAAGAGTGTGTTTGTGTATACTCACGGTCATACTCGATCACCTCCTGATCAGCATGTGGCGGTGAGGTGGTCTTGTTGGCGGCAAGCAGAGTGTCCTTCTGTCCACATCCCTGACAGCACGTGAGGTTGGCCAAGTATGCCCCAGCGTCCAGACACACTGTTCCCTGCACACCACACAACAGTAAATCAGTGAGGCAGGCAGTGGTAGTGGTGGTGGTGGTGGTGGTGATAGTGAAACATTGGAAAACTTTTGAAACACTTCCTATCATACCTACCATTGTTGCTAGTGTAAATAGGTCCTGTCTCTTACTAATTAAGAAAGTGAGTTATAGAGGAACTGGTAATATTGAAGAAAAGTATTGTGAATAATGGAAGACTAGAAAAAACTGAGAATGGCTGAGAGGTGACTTGACTCTCCTCTGGCCTTCAAAGGTTTCAACGATTCTCACGTGGATGTCACTAAAACTATGGTGAGATTGAGAACAAATGAGACAGGAGACAAAGCAAGGATAGAGGTGAGAGAAGTAAAGGAAGAGGTGAGTGGATGTAAGGAATCAGGTAAGAGGATGCTTCATTTGTCTACTGAATGGAATAATTATTTAATTCAGTTGTGGAAGGAAATTGAAAATCTTAAGAAGGAATATTATGCGAGAAATTAAATTTACTTAATGGACAAAATAAAATATCAATAACAAAAGAAGAGAAAGATTTGGGAGTAGTAATACAGGATAACTTATCACCAGAGAAACATATAAATTAAATATTTGGTGACACTTTCATGATGCTAAGGAATATACGAATGGCTTTTCATTTCCTAGATAAAGATATGATGAGAAAAATTATAACAACAATGATCAGACCAAAACTGGAATATGCAGAAGTAATATGGTCCCCGCACAAGAAAAAGCATGTGTTGAAATTAGAAATAATACAGAGAATTGCAACTAAGATGGTGCCAGAATTGGAAGAACTAAAATATGAGGAAAGATTAAAAGAAATGCACTTAACAACATTGAAAGAAAGAAGAGAAAGAGGTGACTTAATCACAATATATAAATTGATGAACAACCTTGAGGAAACAGATAGAAAAGACCTAATATTGACAAGAAAAGGAGAGGCTAGAAATTTGAGGGGACACAAGAAAAAATTGCAAAAAGGAATTTGCTTAAATGACACAAAAAAGTATAGATACTTGGAATGTACTGAAGGAAGAGGTGATAATGGCAAAGAATGTACATCAACTGAAGGAAAACCTAGACAAATATAGATACGGAGACAGGACCACACGAGTGTAGCTCAGGCCCTGCATACTACAATTAGGTAAATACACACACACACACACACACACACACACACACACACACACACACACACACGCACACACACGTGGTTACATACCCTGTCTGGAAACTGTTCCTTGACACAGTCTTCACACATCGTTGTGGTTCACATCTCCCTTCCCGTCTTGCTCTCTGCTTGTGTGTGTCCTCTGGTCAGTCCGGCCCCAACCTGCACACACACAGCCACACAGGAGTGTAAGACGCGGCTGTGTACGCGGCTGTGAGGTGGTAATAGTAATGTTAATGTTACTTGGCTTTGTATTACACACCGTGGATGAACAAATATAAATTAATCAATAAATAAAGTGTTCCTAAATTGGCACTCCACAAAATGCATGTAGTTTGCACACTTGTGAAAACATACTGACTCACATAACTTATAAATTGTTGTTGTAATGTTAAAAGTAAAGTTTAGTGGTTCCGTGCCACTGTGCTCTACTCAGTACTTGTGTGTGTGTGTGTGTGTGTGTGTGTGTGTGTGTGTGTGTGTGTGTGTGTGTGTGTGTGTGTGTGAGTGTGATGCCAGAACACAACAACACCAATTATGTTGAAATTAAGTTTCAACCTGTTTACCTAAGCAACGTGTGTGTGTTTGTAAGGGATACACACACACACACACACACACACACACACACACACACACACACACACACACACACACATACACATACACATACACACACACACACACATACACATACACATACACACACACACACACACACACACACACACTGTCCAGTAGCTCAGTGGTAGTGTCACAGTACACGTGTTCACCATAAACTTACCTGAACCTTCACCAAGTAGTGCCACTCTTGGCTGGCTGTGTGGCACCTTGTTACCGTGTGTCTGGCGCTGTGGCACTCTTATATGTGGTGCCTGATGCTGTGGCACTCTTCTCTCTGTGGTGCCTGATGCTGTGGCACTCTTCCCTCTGTGGTGCCTGACGCTGTGGTACTCCCCTCTACTCCTTGGCACTGTTACTGGCCCTATTATTAATGTGCGTAAGACAAGGAACAACGCACTGCCACACACTGTCACTTGATGTCCGATGTAAACACACGAGGAAAGGTTCGGCTTCGGCGCGAAGACCTGGGAATTTTTTTTAACATGATAGATTTACTTTGTTTATCCTTTCAGTTCAATTTTATATTTTGATAGGTAATAAATTATTGATCTACTTATTAATCAGGTAAGTGTGGCACGATTTAATATATACGTTTATCTCGGTTCTATATGATTCTCTCTCTCTCTCTCTGTTTATCAGATCCTCATTATGGAAATTATAGTTTGAATATGAACAATACCTATCATGATTCTACACTCACACTCACCTGCACCCAGCCTGTCTGTCTCTCCATTCCATAAGAACATAAGAACATAAGAAATGAGGAGACTGCAAGAGGCCAGTTAATGACCTACACGAGGCAGTTCCTTGTCCCCCCACCCTTGGAATAATCCAATATTTAGCCATCCCACCTGTCATCCCTATCCATACTCTCATCCAACCGTCTTTTAAAGCTACCTATTGACTCAGCACTTGCTACGTGTCTATCCAGCCTATTTCAATCGTTCACGACTCTGTTTGTGAACCAATATCTACCTATGTCTGTTCTGAATCTAAGTTTTTCTAGCTTGTACCCATTTCCACGTGTCCTATCCTGGCTACTAAATTATAAAACCTGATCAATGTTTCCCTTATTAATTCCTTTTACCCATTTGAAAACCTCAATCATATCCCCTCTTGCCCTCCTTCTCTCTAGGGAGTGGAGATTAAGACGTTTTAACCTATCTTTGTAGGGTAAATTTCTCAGCCCCTGAATCATCTTGGTCATTCTTCTCTGAACTGCCTCCAAGGAGCCTATATCCTTCCTATAATAAGGGGACCAAAATTGAGCTGCATAATCTATGTGGGGTCTGACTAATGCTAAATACAATCTCAGAATGACCTCAGAACTCCTATTTGTCACACACCTACTAATAAATCCCAGTATCTTGTTGGCCCTATTTCTAGCTATAATACACTGTTCCCTGGGGCGCAAGTCACTGCTTATTTGAACTCCTAAGTCCCTCACACTATATGACCTTCCTAAGGTAGTGTCATTTAATATGTAGTCTACAGACCTATTTCCTTTACCTACGCTCATAATATTACACTTGTTAACATTAAACTGCATCTGCCATTTCTCTGACCACTCGTACAACCTATTTAAGTCATCCTGCAGTATCCTAGCATCATCTAAATTCTTTACCGGTCTTCCTATCTTTGTGTTATCGACAAATTTACTGATATCACTATTTATTCCTGTCTCTAAGTCATTTATATAAATTATGAATAACAATGGTCCTAGTACTGATCCCTGTGGTACCCCACTAGTGACATTACCCCATTCTGATTTCTTCCCATTGATTTGTACCCTATGTTCCCTACCAGTAAGCCATCCCCTAATCCATTCTAGTACCTTCCCACCTATGCCATGAGCCTTAACTTTACTTAATAGTCTCCTATGGGGTACTCTGTCAAAGGCTTTACTGAAGTCCAAATAAACTATATCATACTCGTCCCCCTTATCTATTGTTTCAAATACTTTCCTATAGAAGGATAATAAATTTGTCAGGCATGACTTCCCCTTGCTAAAACCATGTTGACTATGTCTAATTAGCTTGTGTTCATCTAAATGTTTCCTAATTGCCCTTGCTATGATAGCTTCTAACATCTTGTCTACCACTGATGTTAAACTAATTGGGCGGTAGTTACTACTTTCTGCCTTATCTCCTTTCTTGAATATAGGAACTACATTTGCCTGCCTCCATAGCCTAGGAACTACTCCTGTGTCTAGTGATTCTCTAAAAAGCATTGCAATAGGTTCAACGAGTTCTTCTCTACATTCCCTAAGAATCCTCGGAAAAAATGTCGTCCGGCCCTGGAGATTTAGTCTTTTTAAGTCTATCTATTTCCTTGCTAACTACTTCCCTACTCATGGCTATTTCGATTAATTTATCATCCTCTTGTCCCCTAAAGATCTGTACTGGCTCCAGTTCCCTACCCGACTCTTCTTGAGAAAATACGGACAAGAAGTATTTATTTAATTCCTTTCTAATATCCTCACCATTTTCTATCAAGCTGCCATCCATTCCTTTAAGAGGTTCTATTCTTTCCTTTGTTTTAGCCTTGTACAACTGATAGAATCCCTTTGGATCCTTCTGGGCATTTCTAGCTATCCTAACCTCATAATTCCTCTTTGCAGTCCTAATATCCTTTTTAACTTTCCTAGCTAGGTCATTATACTGCCCTACTACCTGTACTTCTCCCCTTTTAATTATCCTATAGAGTCCCCTTTTTAATCCAATTTCTCTTCTAATGTTGCTATTCATCCATTTTGGATCATTTTTATTTGACCTAATCCTCCTCCCTGTAGCCTGACACACACACACACACACACACACACCCAAGGTGAATGACCCACACACACACTCACACACATATACAAAAAAAGAAAATAAAAACACCCACATAGACATAGAAAAAAAAATTTCACACACACACAGCAGCCGTGAGCCAGGTTCGAACCCACTAGGCAAGCACTGCACCAGCCACTCACGAGGTGCTTAAAACTACACACTAGACACTTATCAAGTTTTATATCAGGTGATGATAACTCAATACAACGGTGGTGGCATTTATTTCACGTCACACTAACATTTAAGTAACTAAACATTCATTATAACTATATTCACAAGCTGATAAGTTTTCATTTTACTATAATGCAAAACTAACTATATACACTTTTTATTTATTTATTTATCTCTACGAGTACATTTGTCATATACAAATATCGCATATAACTATTATATTGAATAGTGAAGTGAGTTTATAAACATTATCTGTATCACAACAACAGTTACAACAAATACACACTTGTTTATTTCCAACTACATCAACACAAGTTACACCTTTTAATAAGATTTCAAACACATAATGTCTCCACACGACCCGGGCTTCGAACCCAGAACTCTTGAGTGTGTGTTTAGCACGCTAGCTACAACACCATCAGTGCAGGTGCTTGGCGGTTATCTTACACACACAGTTTTGCTCTTCACTCCAGTATGACACACACGGGAACACACTAATTGTTTGAGCCCAGCGAGGCGAGCACACACTAAGCTGTTCTCTCCCTCCCTCCATCATGGGTTTATTTTGTTCATCTGAGTGGTTACTATTCTGTACATTTTCCTCCTCTTCCTTCTTTTATCTCATGTTCTTGTTCAGCTCCTTGTCCTCCTTCTCCTCAAGCAAGACAAAATAGGTGCTGCCTATCTCCGCCTATTATTGTTATTATTACTACATACCTACTACTACTACCACTACTACTATTACTACTACCACTAATATTTCTACTACGATTTCTATTACTACCACTTCTACTATTAACACTACTTCTTCTACGATTACTACTACCACTAATATTATTATTACTATTACTTTTAACATTACCACTTCAACTACTATCAATACTGCTACTAATACTACTTTTAGCATTACCACTAGCTACAACTATTACTACTACTACTATTATTACTACTACTATTTTTACCACTACCATTTCAACTACTACGTCCACTTATAACAATTAATAGTAATAATAATAATAGTAATAATAATAGTAATAATAACAATACAATAATAATTAAACTAATCCAAAGTTATGATAAAAAACTGAAAATATAGAACAAATAACGAAAAGTGTAAAGAACTAACCTGGAAAATCCCTTCTTCCTCTTTCTGCTCCTCCACTACCTCCTCCTCCTCCTCCTCCTTCTCCTCCAGAAAGGGGGGTTCAATTTGGAGAAAGGGAGATGTAGTCAAGAGATGGTCGTAGTAGTCGTAGTAGTAGTTGTGGTGGTGGTGGTGGTGGTGGTGATGGTCTAGTAAGTCATGTCGCAGGGCCGAGCATAATTTGGGATTTCCAAGGGCATTGCAAGGTAATAATGCAAGGGATGCCTCTTAGAAACCCCAAGTTGGCAACAGCGTCATTGTAGTAGTAGTCGTAGTAATAATAGTAGTAGTCGTAGTAGTAATAATCGTAGTAGTAGTAGTAGTCGTAGTAGCAGTTGTCGTAGTAGTAGTAGTAGTAGTAGTAGTCGTAGTAGTAGTGGTAGTAGTCGTAGGTTGGTCATCGGTGTGAGGTGGTCATGGTGGGCGTTATCGAGGTAGTGGTGGTAGATGTGGTGATGAGTGTGGTAGAGGAATGTGGTCTCGTAGTAGTAGTAGTAAAAATAGTAGTAGCAATAGTTGTAGTAGTAGTAATAGTAGTAGTTGTAATAGCAGTAGTATAGTGGTGGTGGTGATTATAGTGGTGGTGGTTGTCACAGTAGTAGTCGTAGTAGCACTTGTAGTAGTAGTAGTAGTAGTAGTAGTAGTAGTAGTAGTAGTAGTAGTAGTAGTAGTCGTAGTAGTAGTAGTCGTAGTAGTAATAGTTATGGTGATGGTGGTGTTACATTCACTATAGTCAGTCAGGTTTACAAACTTAACAAACCAAATAGATAAATAAAATGATAAATTGTATGTATAGAAATAAATACACGTATATGTCAAAACATGAACACTGAGTTTCTGGTCAATGGTCGTAACGGGGTCACTAATGCTTACATACATACATACATGAGGTCAAAGGTGTAGGTAGATAAGGTCATGTTATACTCAGTACATACATACATACATATAGTCTTCTCATAGTCAAATCAAAAGTTATAAATATTCTTTCTAAGTGTATCTTTAATTAAGTAACTTGTATAAGCATCAAGTGTACTTAAGTTATCCTCAAGTGTATAAAAAATGTAAAAACAGTCATTATTTAACTAAACAACTATATAAACAGTTTACAAAATCATTTACAGTCAGTCTTCAAAACTTAATTAACACGTCCAATACAATAAAAAATAAAAAGTTAACTAAATTATTGACATACAATTCAATTCGTCAAGTTTATCAATCAATTTATATAACAAAACGTCGTAAGGAAACAAGTGTCATTTTGTAATAATGTATGAATTAGTGTCGAAATTTCTGTTCTAACTTCCATAAGTCATCTTCAATTCAAGTCAAATCATCATCATTGCAACTCTTTGTATTGTGTGTTGAGGTCAAATTATGATTTCAGGTTGATATTAACTCCATCTCCTCCTCTGTCTCGTTAATGTCTCTCTGTCTCTCTCTCTCGTTTTGTCTCCGGTCATAGAGAGAGAGAGAGAGAGAGAGAGAGAGAGAGAGAGAGAGAGAGAGAGAGAGAGAGAGAGAGAGAGAGAGAGAGAGAGAGAGAGAGAGAGAGAGCTGAGGAGTCTTAATGTCAAAGTTCATTGACCACCACCACCACCACAGTCAGTCGAGCGAAGAAAACGTACTTACATACCTAAGTACTGAGAAGAAAAGGTGCACACATGTATATACGTCTTTGGTACTACACACAGTCATAGAATGTGTATGTGTGTGATGTGTGCACATGTACGTATGGTCCCATCTTTGTCAGTACACACCAAACAAACAAATGGATTAATTAATTACAGTTCAGTGGACAAGACATACATACATACACACACACACATACACACACACACACACATCAACTTGTTTGTTTATAAGTGAAGATATTTAGCAGCCTGAGCGGGGTTCGAACCTCAGTCTGATAAGTGACAGGCGAGAACTTTACCACGAAGCAAGCAAGCAGCGAGAGTGTGTGTGTGTGTGTGTGTTATTCACTGTCACAGTCTGCTGCTGGTCTCTCTCGAGACAGCCGGCCGTCCCCCTATGGAAAGAGCTCAGAGCTGTGTGTGTGTGTGTGTGTGTTACAGCCAAGCGTCAAAGTTGTGTGAACGAGAGAGAGAGAGAGAGAGAGAGAGAGAGAGAGAGAGAGAGAGAGAGAGAGAGAGAGAGAGAGAGAGAGAGAGAGAGAGAGAGAGAGAGAGAGAGAGAGAGAGAGAGAGAGCATCATCATCAGCAGCAGTATATAAGCATGGCGGACAGCGTGGCGGGAGTGAGTGAGACGGTGAGACAGACGCTTACTCACTGTACGATAACCTTGGCAGGGTCAGGGCCGCCGGCACCACCACCCGTACCTCGCTGCCACTGTACCCTTCACCTGAAACATGCAGGCAGGCGTACCCAGAATAGAGAACTGAACCTTGACACACACACACACACACACACACACACACACACACACGCAAGTCTTGGAGGAGAGTCATGGATCAAGTCTAGATACAAGGAGAAAGAAAACGGTGATAGCAGATAGGAAGGAGAGTAGGGCGGAGGGCGAGGAGAAGGGGTGAGGAGAAAGAGGTTTGGGAGGGAGGGCGGGGCGGGTTGTAGGCGGGATCGGGGCTGGGTTTGAAGGTGTTGGTGGTGATGGTGGTGGTGGTGGTAGTGCTGGCGTGGTGTTGGTGGTGGTGCTGGCCGAAGCTTGGGACTTAGCAGGCCAGTAGGCATCGTCAGCCGCAGAGGACCCACTGTTTCCACTAAGACCCACTCCTTGGCCAGCGCACGCACGCACGCACACGCACACACATACATACACTTACACCACGTTAGTACATTCATACATACAAGTGACCGTAAGTAACCTAATGCTATATAACGTGGAATCATTAAGGCCATTTTGCAATAACGGAAAGAAGGCAACTAGACCATAACTACTACTCCACCTCCTCCTCCTTCCCCACAAACAGTTACTCGACGATTACCATTCAATGAGTGTGTAGTGGTGGTGGTAGTGGTGGTGAACACACACACACACACAGACACACACACACATGACTATTGACAAAAGGAAGTGATTTGGATGCCTAAACACTATTTTTTTTTCTCTCTCTCTCTCTCTCTCTTTCTTTTTCTCTCTCACCTCCTTCTTTGGACTTTGTTAAACTTTCCTCCTCTTCTCTATTTGGTATTCTTATCATCCTCTTTCCTCTCCCTCCTCTTTCTTTTTATCCTCTTCATCTAATTTTTTTCTTCTACTCCTTCATCTTCTTTTTCGTTGTTTGCTTATTATCATTCTTCCTTTTCCTTTACTCTTCCCATCTTCTGCAAGTAAAATGTTTATAAGATAATATTATCCAGTTATAATAACGATAATGATTATAATTATCATCATTATTATTATTGTTATTATCATTACCATTATCATTATTACTAATATTATTAAAAGAGAGAATAAAAAAAGAAAGGAAAAGAAAGAATAAAACTTTCATGGAAAATTTTCTAATCCCAGAAAAACATCGAAAAAAAATCTTACATCAAAAATAATCCTTCCACAAGATCACATTAATCCCACAGAAAATCAAAATATATAAATTGTACCAAAAGTTTAAAGAATTAATCCCATGAACACAATACGTTAATAGAGTTTAAAATCCCACAACACAACACTCACTTCAGTAATCCTCTTTCAGCCTTGCGTTAATCCTATATAAATTCACAACCTAACATTCATTAATAGTGTTTTAATAATGGACAGAGATAGATAGATGGATAGATAGATAGATATTTAATCCTATCAATGAAGTGTTTGATTCCTTTATTGTGCTTAAAAGAGAATAAAATTAATGAATAAAAATCTGAATAGTAAAAGTTTGTCGTTAAAATTATTATTAAGAATTACTGAAATAATGAAAAAGTAGTAGTTTGAAATTACACAGCTACTACTAATGTTAATATTACTACTGGTACTACTACTATTACTACTACTACTACTAATAATAATAATAATAATAATAATAACAATAGTAAAAAATATTAATAACAATAATAATAATAATAATAACGATAATCATGATAATAATAACTATGAGATTTAAAACTGTAATGAAATAATCCCCTAAACTAGGAAATTCCAGCCCGTACAGTCCTGCTAGGGTGGACGAGGGAGTGCTGCCACTCACCAAGCAGCAGCCGTGACCCAGGATTGAACTCATAACCTTCACGCTACGAGGCGAGCACGGCACCACTCACCCACACACACACCAAAAGAGAGAGAGAGAGAGAGAGAGAGAGAGAGAGAGAGAGAGAGAGAGAGAGAGAGAGAGAGAGAGAGAGAGAGAGAGAGAGAGAGAGAGAGAGAGAGAGAGAGAGAGAGAGAGAGAGAGAGAGAGAACTAGTATAACCAACACAAAATCATAAATCGTAGGAAAGAAGAAAGTAGGAAAATGATAGTCAATAAAAAAAACATAAAAAGGAAGAATAAATAATAGTAATATTGATAATAAAGAGAAGAAAAATTATAGAAATGACATTTAAAGAAAAAACTAAAACGGTCTGTGTGTGTGTGTGTGTGTGTGTGTGTGTGTGTGTGT
>JAXIVD010000176.1:85000-88971 GCA_036785275.1 Cancer borealis | reverse complement strand
AAAACTACAGTCGATACCACGAAAGTTACAAGTATGGACTCGAGTTCATGGGTAGGATTCACATATAATCTTCTAGGTATAATTCTGAAGTCTGAAGTGTGTAAATATGTTGCATATTTGAAGTGATGCATTGACGCGTGTAAAGAACAAAAGTTTGACTTAAAATAACTGATGAATTGCACCTTGACATTACTGATACAGGATGGGATTCTGAGGGCACAGCGTACACTCATTGATAAGCGTACAACGCCCTTCATTCCCCCTTCCTAACGTAGCTTTTTTGTGAATGTGCTACAATTGTTTGTGTTCTTTCAGCGTAAGTTTGGGTTTTCTTTGTCTTTATAATCCAAAGTCATTCCTCTCTCCCTCCCCCAAACGCTTTTTCCTTTCTTATATCTACTACTACTACTACTACTACTACTACTACTACTACTACTACTACAAGTGCTACTACGACTACTACTGTGACAACCACCACCACTATAATCACCACCACCACTATACTACTGCTATTACAACTACTACTATTACTACTACTACAACTATTGCTACTACTATTTTTACTACTACTACTACGAGACCACATTCCTCTACCACACTCATCACCACATCTACCACCACTACCTCGATAACGCCCACCATGACCACCTCACACCGATGACCAACCTACGACTACTACCACTACTACTACGACTACTACTACTACTACTACGACAACTGCTACTACGACTACTACTACTACTACGATTATTACTACTACGACTACTACTATTATTACTACGACTACTACTACAATGACGCTGTTGCCAACTTGGGGTTTCTAAGAGGCATCCCTTGCATTATTACCTTGCAATGCCCTTGGAAATCCCAAATTATGCTCGGCCCTGCGACATGACTTACTAGACCATCACCACCACCACCACCACCACCACAACTACTACTACGACTACTACGACCATCTCTTGACTACATCTCCCTTTCTCCAAATTGAACCCCCCTTTCTGGAGGAGAAGGAGGAGGAGGAGGAGGTAGTGGAGGAGCAGAAAGAGGAAGAAGGGATTTTCCAGGTTAGTTCTTTACACTTTTCGTTATTTGTTCTATATTTTCAGTTTTTTATCATAACTTTGGATTAGTTTAATTATTATTGTATTGTTATTATTACTATTATTATTATTACTATTAATTGTTATAAGTGGACGTAGTAGTTGAAATGGTAGTGGTAAAAATAGTAGTAGTAATAATAGTAGTAGTAGTAATAGTTGTAGCTAGTGGTAATGCTAAAAGTAGTATTAGTAGCAGTATTGATAGTAGTTGAAGTGGTAATGTTAAAAGTAATAGTAATAATAATATTAGTGGTAGTAGTAATCGTAGAAGAAGTAGTGTTAATAGTAGAAGTGGTAGTAATAGAAATCGTAGTAGAAATATTAGTGGTAGTAGTAATAGTAGTAGTGGTAGTAGTAGTAGGTATGTAGTAATAATAACAATAATAGGCGGAGATAGGCAGCACCTATTTTGTCTTGCTTGAGGAGAAGGAGGACAAGGAGCTGAACAAGAACATGAGATAAAAGAAGGAAGAGGAGGAAAATGTACAGAATAGTAACCACTCAGATGAACAAAATAAACCCATGATGGAGGGAGGGAGAGAACAGCTTAGTGTGTGCTCGCCTCGCTGGGCTCAAACAATTAGTGTGTTCCCGTGTGTGTCATACTGGAGTGAAGAGCAAAACTGTGTGTGTAAGATAACCGCCAAGCACCTGCACTGATGGTGTTGTAGCTAGCGTGCTAAACACACACTCAAGAGTTCTGGGTTCGAAGCCCGGGTCGTGTGGAGACATTATGTGTTTGAAATCTTATTAAAAGGTGTAACTTGTGTTGATGTAGTTGGAAATAAACAAGTGTGTATTTGTTGTAACTGTTGTTGTGATACAGATAATGTTTATAAACTCACTTCACTATTCAATATAATAGTTATATGCGATATTTGTATATGACAAATGTACTCGTAGAGATAAATAAATAAATAAAAAGTGTATATAGTTAGTTTTGCATTATAGTAAAATGAAAACTTATCAGCTTGTGAATATAGTTATAATGAATGTTTAGTTACTTAAATGTTAGTGTGACGTGAAATAAATGCCACCACCGTTGTATTGAGTTATCATCACCTGATATAAAACTTGATAAGTGTCTAGTGTGTAGTTTTAAGCACCTCGTGAGTGGCTGGTGCAGTGCTTGCCTAGTGGGTTCGAACCTGGCTCACGGCTGCTGTGTGTGTGTGAAATTTTTTTTTCTATGTCTATGTGGGTGTTTTTATTTTCTTTTTTTGTATATGTGTGTGAGTGTGTGTGTGGGTCATTCACCTTGGGTGTGTGTGTGTGTGTGTGTGTGTGTGTCAGGCTACAGGGAGGAGGATTAGGTCAAATAAAAATGATCCAAAATGGATGAATAGCAACATTAGAAGAGAAATTGGATTAAAAAGGGGACTCTATAGGATAATTAAAAGGGGAGAAGTACAGGTAGTAGGGCAGTATAATGACCTAGCTAGGAAAGTTAAAAAGGATATTAGGACTGCAAAGAGGAATTATGAGGTTAGGATAGCTAGAAATGCCCAGAAGGATCCAAAGGGATTCTATCAGTTGTACAAGGCTAAAACAAAGGAAAGAATAGAACCTCTTAAAGGAATGGATGGCAGCTTGATAGAAAATGGTGAGGATATTAGAAAGGAATTAAATAAATACTTCTTGTCCGTATTTTCTCAAGAAGAGTCGGGTAGGGAACTGGAGCCAGTACAGATCTTTAGGGGACAAGAGGATGATAAATTAATCGAAATAGCCATAAGTAGGGAAGTAGTTAGCAAGGAAATAGATAGACTTAAAAAGACTAAATCTCCAGGGCCGGACGACATTTTTTCCGAGGATTCTTAGGGAATGTAGAGAAGAACTCGTTGAACCTATTGCAATGCTTTTTAGAGAATCACTAGACACAGGAGTAGTTCCTAGGCTATGGAGGCAGGCAAATGTAGTTCCTATATTCAAGAAAGGAGATAAGGCAGAAAGTAGTAACTACCGCCCAATTAGTTTAACATCAGTGGTAGACAAGATGTTAGAAGCTATCATAGCAAGGGCAATTAGGAAACATTTAGATGAACACAAGCTAATTAGACATAGTCAACATGGTTTTAGCAAGGGGAAGTCATGCCTGACAAATTTATTATCCTTCTATAGGAAAGTATTTGAAACAATAGATAAGGGGGACGAGTATGATATAGTTTATTTGGACTTCAGTAAAGCCTTTGACAGAGTACCCCATAGGAGACTATTAAGTAAAGTTAAGGCTCATGGCATAGGTGGGAAGGTACTAGAATGGATTAGGGGATGGCTTTCTGGTAGGGAACATAGGGTACAAATCAATGGGAAGAAATCAGAATGGGGTAATGTCACTAGTGGGGTACCACAGGGATCAGTACTAGGACCATTGTTATTCATAATTTATATAAATGACTTAGAGACAGGAATAAATAGTGATATCAGTAAATTTGTCGATAACACAAAGATAGGAAGACCGGTAAAGAATTTAGATGATGCTAGGATACTGCAGGATGACTTAAATAGGTTGTACGAGTGGTCAGAGAAATGGCAGATGCAGTTTAATGTTAACAAGTGTAATATTATGAGCGTAGGTAAAGGAAATAGGTCTGTAGACTACATATTAAATGACACTACCTTAGGAAGGTCATATAGTGTGAGGGACTTAGGAGTTCAAATAAGCAGTGACTTGCGCCCCAGGGAACAGTGTATTATAGCTAGAAATAGGGCCAACAAGATACTGGGATTTATTAGTAGGTGTGTGACAAATAGGAGTTCTGAGGTCATTCTGAGATTGTATTTAGCATTAGTCAGACCCCACCTAGATTATGCAGCTCAATTTTGGTCCCCTTATTATAGGAAGGATATAGGCTCCTTGGAGGCAGT